>QVTF01011791.1:37500-145715 GCA_003573665.1 Oxygymnocypris stewartii | reverse complement strand
TTCAATTAAAGCATCGCATTAATATGGAACGGAGATTAAACTGACCTGGAACTACCTGTGCAGTTAAACAAATTTTAATCGACACCTGCCAGCCAATCAGAATAGAGTATTCAGACAGACCATGATATAATAGGATTTGAATGACTGTAAGGTTTCTAAGGGGCACGTTTTACTGGCAATTGTCCCAAACTCAGGTCCATGGAGCTGGTGTACCAAAGGCCAGGTGTATCGCGCGGGATTCCGTGTACCGCTTCGTGGCTCCAAAGACTCTTTTTGCCAACGGTACAGATTATCCTCCCAATTGAGGGCTTCTGTCCATGTCGACAGTCCGCCTTCTCAACGTCAGCACCTGCAGGACACAGTGAGTCTCTGCTGCCTGTACGGTCTCTGACAGATCGGGGGTTCTTGTGTCAGTCAACATGTAGTTCACAGCTAGTGTGTTAGATGGCCTACCATGCTTTGATTTTCTTTTCTTACCACTTTCTTTTTTAAGTTTTTTTTTAAGATGTTCTACCTTTTTCTTTTCTTTCACCTCTGTATTCAATCATTTATTGTCTTCTCGATGTTCTCTAATTTATTTTGCCCCTTTGTTGTTTTTTTTCTATCGCCCTTTTTCTCTCTTTGTCTTTTTAAACTTATCTCTTTTTACTTTTTTTATAAATGTTTTTGCTTCAGTTACTATCTATATTATTTTCTATTTGTGCATTCTTTAGTTTTTGTTGTTGTGATACTTTTTATATATTTTTTCTTATTGCCTCTCAATTAAAAAAAATAAATTAAAAATCACAACATTATTCTTTTGCTGTCTATTTGTTCTCTTAGTCGAATATAAACTATTTTTTTATTTTACCTTATTTTAAAATGTCTTAATTGTTTGCTTTTCTAATCTTTATTAAACTGTGCTTTTTCTTCATGTCATTCTCAGATTCCCCCGTGTTCATCTCCCATCCGCACTTTTTTTGAGGCTGATCCTGTTCTTCTGCACACAGTCAATGGATTGAGCCCAAATGAGGAAGAACACGGGCTTTTCATCGATATCCAACCCGGTGAGAGAACCAGGCGCACAGAAGCACATTCTGGAACATCTAGCACTATTATTGGGACATATTTAATATAACTAGGTGGACAAGTATTTCTAAACTACTTCTGGAAATAAAATGCTATTTTAAAAACTAAATAATTTATTATATATACACTATACATGTATTACATTATAAAATGTGTAGCTATACATTTTTGTACAACTCCTATAATGATTCATAACCAAATCAAAAAAATCGATTTACTTCAAGAAGGCAAACGACATTAACACCTGATGCAATATTTCTTATATAGGTGACTGAGCAAGTTTGAAATTATCTCTCAAGGTTATTGATTATCTGTTATGACTCAAAAACATAATGTCTTTATCTTTGAAATTGGCCATAAATGTCAAACTGGTCCTTGAGTATTTTATCTAAATTTGTTGTATACACACCTGATTTTATTTAGCTTTACATAATTAAGAATTGTTTTTAGTGTTCTGTGTCTGAGGTCAACACTTCTTCAAACATCGACATAACTAATACTGCATGCGTGTGGTTGGTACGTAAATCAGTATTTCAGCTTTGTCACTGGTTTCATAATGAATTACGTTGCTCATTACTGCCATTAAACCATTACAAAATCTGATAAGCTAATTGGAAATGATGGTCATTGTGACCTTTATGATGTTTGAATAGATTTCAGCAACTTAATGACCCATTATAAACCAGATTAAGATGATTTTTTCATGGTCAATGACTGACTAAAGGTTTTCTCATGACATATTTTAGTTTTAAACCTTATTTAGTTCAGTAGTGCGGTGGTTTATAGGAGTTACACACAGATGGACATCTGTTTTTCACTGTAGTAGTACGCATTGATCACTTTGCTGCTGATGTTAGATGTGAAACTCCTGATGTCTGCATCCGTGGGCCTTTTGCCACGCATGTACTTTGATAAGACAAACTCCACTTTATGATTAGCTGGAGATACGGACACATCACTAAACTGAACAGAATTGCACAATCCTGACACACTATTCGTCTGGTTGCACAACACAATGGTTATCTTGTTGTTCCTCCTTCATCTGTTTTCATGCTTGCGTTTGTCGTTAATGAAAAAGGCGTTTTTCTGAAAGCGCTGCGGGACATGAGAACAGCCTCGGCTTGGGTTGAATGTCTGGGATGAATTGACAGCATGACACCTGATTAGCTCCAGAGTCTGTGAATGCTTGGATTCATTATCAAGTTGGCACGAAAGCTCTTTGGATTCAGTGTTTTCTGTGGAAGCACGTGCATTTCTGCTCCCTCGTTGAATCTATGCCCACAAAATAAAGGTTTCAATAGAGAATACAGTTTAGTTCTGTTTTTTAGATCATGCCTCCAGATAATAAAGATCCAGACGCCAGATCCTGTCAGAAAATATCAGTTTTGTCTGGAAACAGAACAACTAGTCAGCAAAGCTATTCTTGTCTGGTGTACCCAACACGAGTGTTAACAGTCTTCTATCAGCCAAGAAGTTAACAGTGAAAAGCAGAAGCAGGAGACGAAGTGATGATGAAGTTGTGTATGTTTCAGTGTTGAGACTTCGTCTGACCAGCGCAAATACAACAAGTAGTGTTCAACAACATTTCATAAACCTTGCGTTTCCATAAACATTCCCAAACAGCCCTTGAAACACAGTCATAAGACTAAACTATGAAAAAATAATATATTCTAAATGATTAATCGATGAACAAATCAATTAAATGAGTATATAAATGTCTGTAATGATTATTATAAATTATTGTGATTTAAATTGAATAAAAAATGAATAAATTCAAATAATAGAAAGTAAAACACAACAATGGTTTCTCTCTTAAAGCGAAACACACAGTCCTTATATCCTTCATGTTTAACATGCGTATTTACTGTGTGTGTATATGCATTCAGCACATTGTTTTGAGGTGTTATTAGACGTTACGGGGTAAATATGTGATGCAGCACGTCCTTGTTGAAATTTAAGTGATCGTATATTGAAAAATGTCATCTTTAACCTCAAAATATGATCTTAAATGTAGTCTTATGTTCTGTACTTCATGTTTTTTTTAAAGTTTTAAGTCGTCTCACTAGCTCAAATTTAAAGTGTGCCGTGTGACAAATTTGTAAAAGTTCAAGCTTTCTAAAATTAGTGTTCATAAAAACGGCATCGTTCATAACTGCCACCGCAGGACATACCAACTTTATTTCATGACAGCTACCGTTTATAGCTTTAATCTAATATGTATTCAAGCTATAACTTGTATTAGTGTGTGTGTTCCCTAGCAATCAAACCTATTAAGTGTAAATAACCCACTTTTAACTGTACAGTAGTTCACTAAAGGTTTAATCTTCATAGTGCAGAAAGACACCTTGTTGGTCATTGAGCCTTCTGCACTTTTGGTTCATATTACTACAATATTTATGTGCAGTTATGTTCATTTATAACTGTGTCTTTTTAGCTCCATATGAATGTATACTCCCTTTAGAAATTTGAGTCTGGTTATATTTAATTTTGTTTGTTTGTAAACGTATAGCATGGACACATTAAATTGATAGTCATCTATTTCAAATATATACTGTTGATTTGAACTTTATATTTATTGAACGGTCCTGAAAGAAATGCATGGTTTCCACTAAAAACAGTTGTACTTGATTATTTTAGTTGATTTATAAGAAAAGTTTTTTTAAATGTTTCTTGAGCAGCAAATTAGCATATTATAATGATTTCTGAAGATCATGTGACACTGGAGTAATGATGCTGAATATTCAGCTGCGCATCACAGGAATAAATTACACTTTTATATTCAAATAGAAAACATTTGCACTGTAATATGTTTTAGATACCAAGGAGAATGTTTAAATATTTTACATTTGATCTTCATCCAGGCTTGGGTTTCAGGGATCTTAAGAGCCATTTATGAATGTTTTATTACTCCTTCATCAGGAGCGTATATTCTGTTTAACTCCCGTTATGTTAGTTGTTTTTAAAAGGTACCAAAGATGCACCTTGGTCCACAGAATCAAGTTTATTAAAGGAACAAACTGAGTTTTTTATATATAGGATGTTAGCTAAACCTACACTAAACTAATGTTTAAAGAAATTGTCCCGGTTTCACAGACAGGGCTTAGCCTAAACCAGGATTAGGCCATAGTTCAATTAAGACATTTAAGTAATTTTTATAAACATGGTTAGAAAAAATCATTACTGGTGTTCATCTTGAGACAAAACAAAGACACTGACATGTTTTAAGATCAATCCGTGCAAGTTTATTTCAGTTGAAACAGCTCAGATATATATTTTAGTCTAGGACTAGGCTTAAACCTTGTCTGTGAAACCGGGGGATAGTGTAGATTCATTGCATTCTCTTCCGGAGTGAAATAAATCTGATCTGATTGAAAACGTTGTATTCCAGGAGACCGGAGTGCCAATGAACGTCTCCATCCGATTGCAGCTCAACCTGCTCATCAAGCGTGTGTTTGGCATCACGTAAGTACAGCACAGATACAGAAGTCAACAGTCACACACATCTGTGTCCGCTCTGAGCTCCAGTCACACAGAACTCGTGCTTGTTTTTGACTGTGCTGTGGTTTGATCGTTTCAGAGAAACAGGAAAGATAGCTGAAGTGGTGATGCCCATGATCTGGTTTGAAGAGGTAGGAGTGAAGCACAAAATATCTCACGATGTCTAAACGAAACTAGTCTCCAACAAATGTTAAAATGGCTGAAATGAGCCAAAATACAGCATTTTTCCATTTGGAGTCATTTACAAGTCTGGTACATTTTAGTTCTTAAATTCACTTTAATTTGGGGTTTAAAAGGCCTTAATATTTCTGTTTATGGATATTAATGTTATCAGTTTTACTACGCTGACACTATTGGATGAGTACAAATTTGTTTCTTAATGAATTCTGCAACATTCAGTAAACTGACCGAATAATGACACTTTATTTATTTTTTTAATGAGCTGCTTTACTGCTAAAATTGTATTGGTTTCATAACTGAAGAAGCTTATGTTAATAGTTTTGTTGTTTATTACTGTGACTCTGTATAAAAAGCGTTGTATGAGTAAATGTGACTGGACTTCAGTTTAAAAGAGACTCTATTGAAATCTCTCTGTTTTCCCAGAGCGGCTACATTGATGGTCCCGTCCTCAACACCTTCCGCACCAATCTGGTGGTGCTGCCCATGGTCATGGAGTACATGCAGTACATCTTCATCGCTCTCGGACTCGCAGGCATTTTGGGAGCCGTGATGTTATACGCCACTGACAAGGTGCGTGGCCTACTGCTCTTATTTAGCATGTTTGAGTATTTTACTAACACTATCTTTTTGCTTCAGAGCGTGTGTTTGTGTGAGTGCATGTGCAATATGTGAGAGATTGAGAGGAAGTGGGTTTATGTGGTTTGGAGTTTAATTGTATCTACAAATGTAAGGTTTAGCTTAAGAACCCGAATGCACTTTTAATATTCCTTTATCACCCCACATTAACATTCTGCATGGGTTTAGATTGTTTAAACTGCAACATTTGCATGATTTGTTTTACAGAAAGCCATAAAAAAGACATCAGCATCTCTCTCACAAGGGGTCAGCACCAACTATTTATACATGCATATTCAAAAAACGAGATTACAATCAAAAATGTGTGTATGTAGCCTGATCATACTTAAATGTAATGTAATGTAAAAAAAATGAACAGCCAGAGCGAGATGATCTAGACAGATTAGTTTTATGAAAATGTACCAAATCAAATTTCAAAGCATGTGATTAAACCACTGCACGTTCATGTTCATCTTGCATGCTCCCGCCCCGTTTCAATCCCTTACACACATCATGCATGCATTGCTGCACACAAGCACCACAGGCTGCTCAGATTCCCTTTATATTGTGTCCGCTCTGATCTCAGTACTGTGTCCAATAATCAACCTAAAGACCGCTGGCTCCAAATCAGTGTCACTGCCCACCTGATGTTCAATAAGGTCTGGTTATTCTTTTAGGAAAGCGTAAAAGATACAAAACACGACCCGACCAATGAGACGCAGGCTGAAAAATATAGCATGAGCGACACAGGTGGGTTTTTGGCTCAGACACCTCTTTCTCAAACTCTTCTACTGCACGTGGGACATTTTTGGAGTCACACGAGCACATTGAAGTGAACGCATGTCTTCATTTCACCTTTATAGTCACTGTAAATTCATTGAATCTGTTTCTCTGATCTGTCCATCATAACTCACCAGAACTTTTCAGGCAGTGTTCCCTCTAATTTGTTTTCTTGCAGAGAAAAACCTTGGAAAATTCGTCCACCTGAGCAAACACATCTTTTATACCAGACCTTTACAGTGTACAGACACAAAAGTTACATCATGCAGTTGCACCAATTTGGCCCTTGATGTAACTTGGTGATAATGATGATAATTTATTATGTTTTTTAAACAATGCATTAACGATACCATTCTTTACCAAGCTTATTTTAAAATAAATTTCATGCAGAATTTTTTTTTCATACTTTTATTATTTTTATTAGACTTGCATAATATATATAATAGCGCTGCAATTATTTATCATTGACTAGAATACAATTAAATGGCTTTCCCCACACATTTAGTATCTGCACAACATTTAAAAAAAATTCTGTGGGGGGTGTGATGTAAGGTTTGAGTAACAATTGCATTCGAGGGTTTGTATTGGTCTGTAGCGTGGAGAACACACTGGGTGCTGATTGGAAGCATGTGTAGAGCATTTTCTGGAAAATTATTTTTTTACATGTTTTTAATGAAAGCAATTGGCAGTTTCTTTTTCTTTTGGTTTTTCATTTATTTTACAAAAAAAATAAGTTTCTATATTTTTGTTCATGTACTTCTTATGGTCACTTTTTTTTGTTTATCCTTCATTGTATGTAAAACTTTTTTAAAGTTAATCAAACAAAAGACATCAATTAAGAGTATTTATTAAAATTAGTATTTTTTTAAAATAATTAAACCAAAATAAAATGTCAAATAAAGGAAGTTTTATGTTTAAACTGTTTTAAGTAGATCAGTGTAGACTTTTATTTTTTGTCGTTTGCTGTTGTACTGAATTGTTGTTCTTTACACCGGCAGGTAAAGAGTAGCGTGGATGATCACTCCAGCGCAGATGTGGACCCGTACAGCTCAGCCAGTGAAAAGACCCCATTACTACAGACCCCAGCAAGCTAAAGTCACTATCCACATCACAGCCTGCTTTCACAATGAACTCACAATCCACTGGACAACAAATACAAGTCATTATATTGAGTGCTGGGATTGAATGGATGAACTGGTTTAAGTACAGACTATTCTGTGTGATGAAGGGGTTTGATGTGGATAATGAACTCTTGAATGAGGGTGTTCACTTATTTGTGTTTTTTGCCCATTGGTTGGGTCTAAGGTGCTGTGTGGGGTCAATACTAAATTTTTAATAGGTTATTTTTTGACACTTGAAATACAATGAATGTCAAATAGTGCATTTATATAAAAAAAAAACGGTTCAACATGACTCCAGATCACTCCAAACCATACTTTCTCAGAGGAAAAAACACTGAAGGTATTTAACCTTGAATCTTTATCCTGTAAATAAGGACGAAAACTTTGTGACCGTAACGTGCTGCTGACTGAAACATCCTCTTGAGATCAGAAATAAATGCTGAGCATCACACATTTCTCTTTGAATACATGTTTCCTGTATTCAGTCTGAGGCACTTGTATGTAATGGATGTAAAATGTTCCTAAATGTGTTTGCATTCTCTTGATTGCTGCTCATAATAAAATGAAGTGGGTTTATTTTAAACATTTTGAGACTTGATTAATAATGGCTTTCAATTTCATTGTAGTTTGAGTTAGTACGTGCAATTCCCAGGCAGCCAAAGAATAAACTTGGCCTGGTTGAATGTCAATATAACTCTGACTGTCAACAATACTTGGTCATACATTGACTCATTAAAT
This sequence comes from Oxygymnocypris stewartii, assembly GCA_003573665.1. NCBI lineage: Eukaryota > Metazoa > Chordata > Actinopteri > Cypriniformes > Cyprinidae > Oxygymnocypris > Oxygymnocypris stewartii. The sequence goes on along the minus strand of QVTF01011791.1, from coordinate 137,715 downwards.
AATACTGTTAATGTCTATGAAAGCTGTGCAGATGAGATAACTTATCAAACTGTAGGTCTATTGCGTTGCTGATTGAATAAAAACTATATCTCACACCAAAGTCAAATAAAAAATGGGTTACTGGCTAATATTATATGAAGAACGTTATCCTAATCATTTGTATTATGGTCACTGGCTGATTAGGCCTACCTCAATTGGCAAGAATGATTCTCATAAGATTTATTTTATTCTAATATTGAATCATCCTATCCAGGCACATTTGTTTTATTAAAACCAACATGGAAGCACAGCAAATACTGTTATTTATCACGAGTAAAGTCAATATTCGCCCCACAGTAACGAGAAGAATGTTGTTTTGCCGCCATTTTTAATATCGCAGTTATTTTTCCCGCCGCAAGATGGCAGCGAGTAACAAACAGTTCAGCGCGAGGAGACGTGGGGTTTGTCTTGGGCTCAATCTTTCTTTGGACTTGTTGCTGATTATTTGTTTACTTCGTTGGTATTTTTTGAACACAGTTTGTGTAATGATTGCAGAACAGGCGATGAAGAAATAGCCTGCTTCACAAATCCTGGCCAGTGTGTCTCCGCGGCTGTGTTGACAGAAACGAAGAGTTCCTGATGTGAGTCACATTGTGTAAAACAACATAAATCTACAGGTTTTTTTTTAAATAATTTTAATTTTATTTATTTTTTCATTTGCAGCAGCCTTTGTGTTTTTCCTCCACAATAAAAGCAACAGAACTTTAAATCATAAAATTATAGTCTACTTTAATATCGTCATAGTAAGATGAGAAAGAGTGGCAACATTTTATGTAATTAATCTGAAAGGACGTTGGTTGGATTTTGGCTTAACGACAGACGTCAGTCATTTAATTGTTTGATCAAAATTATTGCTTGGGACAATTTAGCAGCCTTTGGATATTGATAGGGACATGTCAAACCGTGTATACAATTATGCGTCCTTGAAAATCATAACAGGTGATGTCTGACTTTGGAAATATACTTCTCTCTTTTTATTGTTCATCCTATCTCATATTATAAGTGACTTTTCTTTTGTGTTATAAAATGTGTTTTTTTTGGATTGTTTGATTACTGAAAATACAATAATAGGAAACTATGAATCTGTGACTAGAACTATTAATCTAATTAAATTTAATTAATCAGTGTTAGCAAAATTTTACATGCATATAAATCTGCCAGAAAATCTAACGGTTTTTGGATCTAGACAAATTATGTAAAATAGCCTTTCTGAAATGATGTTAATCCTAAAACAGTGAAAACTGTATCTCTATATTCATCATAAGGTTCTTTTAAGGTGCAAATGTATTCATTTTTTGTTATACTGGCAACACATCCCTTATGAAAAAAAACCTTGTTAAACCATGGAAACCATGATATTTAAAGTAAAACTCTGGTACAAAAAAGGTTACTTTGTCTACATTAAAACGATGATTCATTTTCTTAAAGGGGTCATATGATGCAATTTCAAGTTTTGCTTTGTCTTTGGAGTTTTACAAGCTGTTTGTGCATATGTAAGATCCCTAAAGTTGCAAAGACTAAACTCTCAAACCCAGAGATATTGTTCATTCCCACAAGATTTCGCAGAACTTTTTTCTGATTTTTGCGGCCTAATATGACCTAATTTGTTTGCGGTGATATTTGCGGCATTTGACTTCATAGTATTTTGGAAGTCATTGGTGTCCCAAAACAGCCTGGTTACAAAATTTCTTCAAAATATCTTCCTTTGTGTTCAGCAGAACAAAGAAATGACTTGAGGGTGAGTAAATGATGACAGAATTCTCATTTTTGGGCGAACTATCCCTTTAATTATAATTTAAATAAATTTTGTTTTATTTACTACAATATGATTGCTATTTGTCTGAGAGGGGCACTTTTGAATACATTTGAAAAGGTCAAAAGCCCCCCCCCCCCCCTCTCCACGTGCCTGTTTAACACTTTATCAATGCAGGTCATCAGGACACCTTCAACATTTGAAACAAACCGTGCAGAAAGAGAAACGGCTATCTGTTTGATGGCGAGTCAATCGATGAAGTTGGCAAATGTGAAGACGTGACCTTTTCTGTGCTCCAGTCACATGTCCTGAGGGGAAACACGTCTCTCTTTCCTTGACCCTCGCTGCTGATTAAGGTAGCCTATAGGTGTCATGGCCACAAAGCTGTCTTGCATGTGAAATATACTGCTTTATACAGACACTTAAATTAACTATATCTCAAATATATAATTAAAGGAATAGTTCACCCAAAAAATTATATTTGCTAAAAGCCAAGATGCTCACCAGTGGATTCTCTTCAGTGAATGGGTGCCGTCATAATAAGGATCCAAACCGCTGATAAAAACATCACAATAATACACAAGTAATCCACTTGTGAAGTGAACAACTGTGTTTGTAATAAATAAAACCATAATTAAACCGTTGCTTCTGGTTAAAATTCTAAGTTTATAGTCCATAATATGGCTTCCTCCAGTGAAAGAGTCATCTTGTCTGAATCAGGAGAGAAATCTGCACAGATCAAGCACCGTTTATAAGTGAAAACAGTCCAAAAAAATATCAACAATGGATGCAAGAAGCATAAATATGGATATGGACTCATATTTTAAAGTAAAAATACCTTAATGATGGATTTGTTTCTAGCAAGCATGCAGCATTTCAACATTCAATGCATTATTTAATGGACTGTGGTCCATGCATTATTTAATGGAGTGGTGTGGATTACTTGTGGATTATTGTGATGTTTTAATCAGCTGTTTGCACTCTCATTGTGACGGCACCCATTCACTGCAGAGCATCCATTGGTGGGCAAGAGACTTAATGTAAAATCTCTCTGATTCTTTATTGACAATTTTTTTAACAAATTCCTCCACATCTTGGATGGCCTGAGAGTACATTTTCAGCAAATTTTCATTTTTTGTGTGAACTGTTCCTTTAAACCTCACTACTCTATTGTGGGTGGTGTAGCGATTTATATTTCTTGGATTTAACCTCAGTGTCCTCCGTGTTGACGAGGCAATCAAGAAACAGCCAGAACAACACTCAACCAGATTTGGCGACACAGGCAGCAGTTCTCCAAGGGAAGAATGTGAAGAGAAAACACGCTTCAAATATCTAATGAGCTCCGTTGGATTCTGGCCAGTCCATATATTGTTCTATTTGTGGACACCAGTTGTTTGTGTCCATCAAACGTAATGGAAAGTTAACATGCATGCACTACCTGTTGGGTCAGCTTGTCTCCGTTTAATTAGTTTTCCATGCCTCTCATGTCTCTTGGAGTCAGTGTTCACCTGAGTAATGTGGTGTTTGTATTCCTGTTGTGTCTGATGATAGTTTAGCTGTGGTTACCACCCGCGCTGAAGTGAGTGGCTTTGACGTCCAAAGGGCGGGTGCAGGTCATCCCTTCGAGAAACATCAAACCTAGATGTAATTGTGGAGACCCCTCTGACATCTTTGATGTCTGGAACCCAGGCGTGACCAAAGTCTGGTGTGAAATTATAGCAAGGGGTAGACACAGAATATTAATGCTGATTCAAAATGTGATGATGGGTGAAGCTCAGGAGAACATGTCCATGTCCATCCCAAATAAAAAAGTCCTAAAATTAAGAAAAATAGATCCTGCCATTCAAAGGTTTGGGATGAGTGCAACAAAAAAAAAAGTATTATATTTTTGAGAAAAAAATGTTATTTAACATTGATAATAATAATAAATGTTTCTTGTGCAAATCAGCATATTAGAATGATTTCTTTTAAATTGTATAATAATATTTCAAAATATTACTTTTTATTGTATTATTGCATAGGTGAGCATAAAATACTTCTTCCAAAAACATTATAGTATGGTATAAATAAATTATATATTATCATAAAGGAAGTAATTTTTTTTAATTGTTTGTGACAATAACAATAAGCTGACAGTAAGCACATTTACCCATGATTTCATTGAAATGTGACGTGGACATGACTGTTTTCGTACTAACTTCATGTACTATGCTTGCTTTACATTTCTTTTTGGTTCATTTTATTGTCATTTTTTTGCAATGCGACTCTCCATGTAATATTTCTCATATATGGGATCATATTTCTCATTTATGGGACCGTATGCACCATCTTGCTTGATAAGCCTTGAGAAAAATATTGATATTGATCTTTTGATTGAGATTAGCTTGTTTCATTCACCCAATATTGATTGTTGGCAGCAGCAGTGTTTCAAGTAGTGCCATTAAACAATCAGATGAGAAACAATCCTCGCCACTACAGATTCTCATGAACGGTCATAAAATATATATTTTTATTTTTTTACATAAAATGTGCAATACTTTAAGGGGAAGTCGTGGCCTAATGGTTAGAGAGTCGGTCTTGTAATTGAAAGGTTGTGAGTTCGAGTCTCGGTCCGGCAGGGATTGTAGGTGGGGGGAGTGAATGTCCAGCGCTCTCTCCATCCTTAATAACACGACTGAGCTGCCCTTGAGCAAGACACTGAACCCACAACAACCCCGGGTGCCGCAGCACTGGCTGCCCACTTCTCCGGGTGTGTGTTCACGGTGTGTGTGTGTGTTCACGGTGTGTGTGTGTGTGTGTGTTCACAGTGTGTGTGTGTTCACGGTGTGTGTGTGTGTTCACGGTGTGTGTGTGTGTTCACGGTGTGTGTGTGTGTTCACGGTGTGTGTGTGTGTGTGTGTGTTCACAGTGTGTGTGTGTGTTCACAGTGTGTGTGTTCACAGTGTGTGTGTGTGTGTGTGTGTGTGTGTGTGTGTGTGTGTGTGTGTGTGTGTGTGTGTGTACACGGTGTGTGTGTGTGTGTGTGTGTGTGTGTGTGTGTGTGTTCACGGTGTGTGTGTTCACGGTGTGTGTGTGTTCACGGTGTGTGTGTGTGTGTGTGCACTTTGGATGGGTTAAATGCAAAGCACAAATTCCTAGTATGGGTCACCATACTGTCACGTCACTGTTTAAAGCCGTAAACTGATCCAAAACAATCTGAGATAGATCACAACAGTACAAACTTTGATTTAAGTGAAAAAAAACTAGACTATACTTCTCACATCAAGCAACTTTAAGGCATCAATAGCATCAATATATTTTAAGTATATTGCAAAACATTCACATGTAAGATTTTTGGGTAGCAAAGCTCGATTGGCTCATTTGTAATGCTTCATATGACCCGGTCGAAGTAGTTAAGCTCTTTTGCCAGAGTTTCAAACAGTGGCATCTTTGATCAGTGGTTTTTTTTCAGAATAATTTATTTTGTCAGAATAATGGGTTGTTTTTATTTATATATTTCATTTTTATAAAGCTAAAATCACATTGGCTTGTGATTACGGTTCCTACGGAGGCATATTTCATCTTTTAACAATCCCAGTCTGCCCTGAAAGGTTCATAGTTTATTGCTAAAAATCAATTTCTCTGGAGAAAATTAAAGGGATTTTTACTTTTGTAACTGCTCTATTGTCACCGAGGCAATTTAGATACACAAGGCCATAGATATCATTCACTAAGAGGATCACTAGCATTAACCGTGGATGAGATGATTTAGTGCAGTGAGCGTAACTGCTCTTTTGTCCATTACTGTGCGTAGGCTATTTGTTTTGCTCGAAGCGTGGAGAGAGGATGATAAAGAGGAAGACGAAGTATTTTAATGCGCTTCTCTTGCTTGTTTTCCCTCTATCTATCTTCCTAAGCTTTGTGATTCACTATTAATATCTGAGTATTGTAGATGCAGACAGCCACAAGGCCTCATCAATCAGGGAATATCTAGGCTAGTATGTATAATTATAATTACTCTATGCAGATGGCGTTGGTACTGTGATTAATCATTTGTTAAAGAGGCATTCTTTGATATGTTTGGACTCCATAAAGCATATCATTAAAACCCATTCAAAAGATTGAACGACAGGTTATCAAAGACAAGCACAGCACTTCAGCTGAAGATGTCACTGTAGCATCTGATTATATCAAGACTTAAATGAACACAACTCTGTGCGCACCAGGTCCCGGAGAGCCGCTCTCATCGAGTGAGTGATGCTCAAAGATCCTTTCAACGTGAATCATATTCTGGCCTTTGATACGGGGTTGGAGAGCAGGTCGACTTTAGTGTTCGGTATCATATGATGGGAATTCAGAGCCATCATTGGGTGAACAATGCGACAAAATGTATACAACACACTTTCAAAGAGACGTTAATTTAACCTTTCCCCCTAAAAGGTTTAAAGCAGGGTACATATTATTACTCTTATGTACTAAAATGCATATTTTAGGATTAAATATGATATAGTAATAGGATACAAAATCCTGCAAAAAAGCAGATAATCCTGCAAATTAAAAAGCAGATAATGAATTATCGGTACACATTCAATTAATAAATTATTTTGTGAAGAAAACATTTAAATATAAAAAGATAGAATTTCATAAGTATATATTTTAAATAATTGTAAAATATATATTTGTATGTATTATCCTTTTTAAAATATGATTTGGATGTACATAAAATGTTTTTTGCTTGGTTTCTTGCTGATTTAAATGTTATGCTCTTGTCTTGCTATTTCTATTATATTCCAAATATCTTATTTTATGTGCACCAAAAAACACATATTTATTATATTAAATAATTTCTTTTTTTTATTTGCAATAATAATGACCTTTTTTTTGGCCTTCCAAACGATCAATCTCAAGTCTTTCTAGTTTTTCAGCAAATCTAGCCAATGTTCAGTACATAAGATGTATTAATAATGCAGCTCTGCTCTGAACTTTCAATGTTTATTGTTACCTCTTATAGCCTAACTTTGGCACAAACGAGTGCTTCTCTATAGAAGTACAAACCCATGACTTTTAAGGCAAATGAAAAAGTTCATTAAATGAAATTAGTTTGATGCAATCCACTCCCTGAACATTGCTTTATAGAGAATAAGAGACAGTTATAGGAGGGCGATGCCAGACATCTTGTCAGAGCACGCAGCATACCTCGATAATATTGAACTCAACAGATTTAATTTTTCTCCCCAGTGACCAGAACCCTTGAGAGCACTGCTGAAACTTGCCTTATTGCTGTCTGAACAGCCTGATGTAGTATTAGTAGTAATGGTTTTAGAAATGGTGCCTGTCTGAAGTACGGCACAGTTGCAGTTTGGCAGGGAACATTTAAGGAACTTTAATTTAACACAGTCAAAGCATTGCTTTGTAAATTATCAGTGCTCAGATAATTTAGCTCATTCTGAGGGGCGTGACGGGGTTTCATCTTTTAATTACATGATTACATGATTAATTACATGATTACATGATTAATTACATGTGTCGATTAAGTGACGTGACATACAACCAAGTATGGTGACCCATACTCTGAATTTGTGTTCTGCATTTTACCCATTTAACACACACCGTGAACACACACCCGGAGCAGTGGGCAGCCAGTGCTGCGGCACCCGGGGAGCAGTTGGGGGTTCGGTGCTTGCTCAAGGGCAACTCAGTCGTGTTATTAAGGATGGAGAGAGCGCTGGACATTCACTCCCCCCACCGACAATTCCTGCCGGACCGAGACTCGAACTCACAACCTTTCGATTACAAGACCGACTCTCTAACATTAGTCCACGACTTCCCCATTTTAAGATATGGAAGGTAACAAATGGATATTACTGCTTCAGGCTGACAAAAATGTGAACACAGACACAGAGTGTCTGGACGTAGAGAATACAGCACAGCTGCTGACTCAGATATTCCCACACAGTCTTGAACATTCATTTGTCTTCTCTACAGTTCCTCAGACCTTTTCACACTGGTGTATTTGGGGCTGAGACGAATGACCATAATATCTGTCCATTTGTCTCTGCTTTGTGCTATCAACTAACTCTCTAACGTGAGTAATGACTGGATTTTAATTTAATGTGGATTAACCATTTTTTTTATTTGCTTGGCTACATCACCAAAAAATTAAAGACATTTCAGAGGCTTGCAAAGTTATTTTGTTGAGTTTGGAATGAATTCTTCCTTTAGAAAATATATTTCATCAGAATATGGTAATTGTACTTGACATTTTTATTGAGCGAAGCAGAGAGGCAAACAAGAGCCATTTCAAATGAACATAATCAAGCAATGCCAAGCCTCCAAGTACACAGTAATGTTTCCTCCGTTTCAGTCTAATATTAACAGTGAAAGACTATACATTTAAAGCTCTTACACACTCAAGTATTTCATACAGACAAGCAATAGCTTCAATTTATGCACAAATCTTTTACATGAACAAATTACATCATATGTACATAGATCAGAATAATTTGAATATTGTATATATGCATTATAGTGTAATATATTCAGCTCTGTGGTTCTTTAAAAACGTTATTGTTTGACTGCTTTGACGGCATTTTCTGACTCAGCCAAAAGTTGATTTTGTGGTCACTAATGTTTCTGGCGTCGGCAGCTTTTCTGAACAACTGGATCAGAAAATCCCATGAAATGATTTTAACATTCAATTTTCTGTCCATTGATGATGTACTTAATATCGTAACAGGAAGTTGGAATGAGACATACAGCATCTTTCTGGCCTTTAGGTTATTTCTTCTAAAACCATGATTTTTGCCTAAAATTACAAAAGTCTGTGACTTTTGGTCCATATTCTAGAGAAAGAAAGGCTGTAGATTTTAAATGTCTGCTAAAAATGAAATCATTGTGCCAACTTTTAGAGCATACTACCTTCTAGATCTCAAAATGAACAGAAGTGGACCCATTCAATCTCATATATGTCCTCATGTGATACATAACCTTAATATTATGGTCCCAAAAATGTGTTTCTGATCAAATATCTGGCCTTCAAAAATCTGTTTGGGACAATGAATACAACACAAATTAAATAAAATAAAAAAGAGAACAGCTGGTGATTTGTCTAAGCAGTACTGTGTTTCCGTCTGTTTTAACATGTGTCCATTAAGAGGGCTGAGATATCATGATAGTGGAGATGCTAGTGCATGCAGCTGCCCAGCAGTTCAAAAGGTGCAACGTCGCTGCTCTTTTGTTCCTCTGCAAGCATCAAAGCAGCTCTCACACCTGCCCAACAAAGCAAGAGCCTCTACAATTTGGACTGAAAATGCATGTAAAGCAAGCACAAGCCACTCCAAACAACATCATGATATTATACACCAATGTACGACCACTATGCAAGAAAATGGACCTCACATAGAACTAGAACTTACTGGAATCTAGATTTTGATAATCTGTAGTTGTCACAGGATTTTTTGTACAAGCTGTATAGCTAGACATATCAAAATATACATTATGCCCTTATATATACAATGCACAACCTCTATGAATGTCTGTCTTTTTATACACTTTCTTTTTTATCAAGAAAAACAATCTGTGGCCACAAAAGTAAGTAACCCGTCTGCACATCCCTCTTATTCACATTACTATTTATTAAGTCCCAGTACACTGTTTTTTTTTGCACATCTGATAGTTTTTTTGCACATCTTATTGTTTTGCACTTTTTTATTTCATTGCACATTTTACTCTTATTTCTCTTTTTTTACCATATATATGCCCTTGTGTTGTGTTACTTTATATAATTTTTATTTTTATTATTTTGCACTGTCCACTGAGCGGACCTGATTCGATTACATTTCACTTCTAATTATACCCTGTATAATTTATTATGTGACAAATAAAGAAACCTTGAACCTTGAAAACAAAAGCTAGGTTTTCATTTACATAAATAACACTGTCATTGAAAGATACAAAAAAAATGACAGACTTAAAATATAAAAATAAATATAACCACAGTAAAATGTATTTAACATGGTCTTCTTTGTAAATGCGGTATAGATACAACAGCATGCTAATAATAAACTCCGGATTTAACAGAGAATTATGACGATATAAATGGAAGTAGCTATGTTAGACCAAAGTAAGTTTCTCACTGTGCTATATTTATCATGACCCTCTGCCTTCCAGACAAATCCTTTACATTGTCGCCTTCGTAGTCCAGTAATATGCAACAACAGGTGCAGATCCTTCCACGTCATCACGTTGGCTATCGTATCATTAATAACAAGCAGTAACGACAGACAGATCGCTGCCAAGGGGATCAGCTGGTCAAGTTTTCCTAAACAAACCCATGGGACCTGGAGCAAATGCTGATTGGGTTGAACTCTTACAGGTATGATTTCTAGTCGGCTCCTCGATTAGTACAATTTTGCTAAACACAAAGACAGTATTAATGCTCCACAGTCTTTAGATGTTAAGTTGACCAACACACTGTGAAGTTTTCACATATTAGCCTTTCATCCCCAAGAAAACCTAAAAACCTGTTTTGGCTTGTGTCTCATGTTACGACCTTCCGTGGAACGTATCATTTGCCCTTCTCCTTACAAGATTCCTATTTTAACACTACATTCCTTTTTAAGCTAAATTGTTGCTAGAATAGAAGCTGGATGACTCTGATACAGTCTTGGAGGCGCTTTGTGAAGAACCATTAGATGTGAGATCTATGGACAATCGGTTTGTATTCTCCTGAAGGTCTCCCTCGATTACCGGCATCACTGTGGATACTGTGGTCTCCATTCGGCTGACGCGGTAAATGCTGGCCTGTGTCTGAAGATAGCGAGTTGACTTGAGCTCCAGACCTTCATATGAGCCTTGAGGGACACAAGGACACCAGAAGAATGCCTGCTGGAATCCAGCTCGAAACCTGCACAGAGTATTGCATGACAAGTTTGCCCCTAAACCCGAAATGTTTGCCTCTAAAGCAACTCTTACCTGTCATTGAGAAGACAGTATATGATGGGATTGTACATGGTGGAGCTCATGGCAAGCCACATAATTCCTAAGTACACCTGCTGGATGTACCATTCCTCAAAGAAGTGAGGAAGGAACTGGTGCAGCAGGAAGTAGACATGGTAGGGCAGCCAGCAGATGGCGAAGGTGCACACAACGACAATCATCATCTTCACCACCTACAGAACATAAAGGATTAGTTCAACACAAAATGAAAATTCTGTAATTAATTACTCCCCTTAATGTCGTTCCAAACCCGTAAGATCTTTGTTTATCTTCGGAACACAAAATAAGATATTTTTGATGAAATCCGAGAGCTTTCTGACCCTCCATAGACAGCAACTCAAAATAAATGTTCCCACACTTAGAAACATAGTAAGGACATTGGTGAACCGCAATATTGCAAAGCCACGACGGATGCGCGGGTGTTCTTCTGCACGTAAAAAAGGTGCAGTACATGCATTGTGGCTTCACAAAATTTAGGTTGAACCTCTGATCACTTGGACTGTTTTACCAATGTCCTTACTACGTTTCTGGGTCTGGGGATATTTCAGTTGTGTTGCTGTCTATGGAGGGTCAGAAAGCTCTCGGAATGCATCAAAAATATCTTAAAGTGCCCCTATTATGGATTTTTCTAAATGAGCTTTCACGATTTCACACTTACATCTACTAGCACGATAAACGTAATGCGTATTTGGCATGTATGGTAATACGTTGTAGGCGTGCTGTTCTGGGGGAGGGCTCCTAGCAGGGAAAGGCCCGAACCCGGAGTACCCCCCCCGTGTGATGATAATTCTAGTGATATTGGTGGAGAAGGGGTGGTGGAGGGATGCTGCTTAACCGTCGACTAGATGGAGGTAAGTCAGCTGTTTTTATGTCCAAGGGTTGATTACCTAGATTGCGTACCACCTGTGTTAATTAGGCTGAGTATCTGACGTGCTCCTCCCGAACTTAGTTTATAAAACTTCATTTCATGCAGAGTGTAACACAGCTCTAAGTCAATGAAAATATCCTGCAAAGTTTTTGAATCTGAAAGTCCACTGTTTATAAAGTTCTTGTCTCTCAAAAGAAAGCATCGACTCTGAATCATTGAAACGAGTCGTTTTTAAAATGAATCCCAAGCCGTTTCACGTTGACGTCAACATGAAACATTAGCATATTACCCCCCCCCCCACACACTTGTTGCGTGCGCAGACCTGGAAAAACTTTATTTTCATGTTGGTCTGAATGAAAATGCTAATTCATTCTTTGCACCTATGCGCTGCATTTGGAGCGGTAAAAAATAGCTGTTTCCCTGGTAACGGCTGTACACAAAGCAGCACTGCCTTCACAAACACTGCTTTAAATTAAATCGGACCAATCACCGCAGATTAGTGTTACGCAAAGGATGGGTTTAGAAAAATATATCGTTGAACGAATTGTTTGGGAGTCGTTGAGCAAAAAAGGTAAAAATAAAAGCAGATTATAAGAAAATTAAAGTGTTTTTTGACCTTGCATGCATGTCGACCTGTTGTTGGAGACTCCCAAAGCCAAAATGTGAGCCTTTCATTACCCATAATAGGGGCCCTGTAAGTTGTTTTCCGAACATGAATGAAGATCTTATGGGTTTGGAACGACATTTGGGTGAGTAATAAATTACAGAATTTTAATTTTGGGGTGAACTAACCCTTTAAAGTAGAAGGAGCTGAAGTAAGTTAAAAACCTGTATTAGTTGATTACCTTGTGACTTAAAGCAAACAATAGTCATGTTCCTACATGGTCTTGTTGAAAAGACCAGCAAAGATGATCAGCTTTATCAGGCAAATGTTGCTAGGTGACTATCTATCCAAGCTGGTCTTTTCAGCAAGGTAACTGACATTTAAGCTTTTATGTGAGTTGCTCTATAGTTGATAACCTTCCGTTTGGCGGTTAGCTGCTCTCGATAGCGGTCTGAAGAGTCTCCAGGAATCTCACTAGCCCAGAGAGTACATCCCACCACCAGGTAAGCACAACCCATGATGAGCAAAGGCAGAAAGTAGATAAGCACAACCACACAGACGTAATACCTGTGAGAGAGGAAGAGACAGAAAACAGCCAGATGGAGAATTGGAGGCAGCCAATGGACAAGAACAAGACAAAGAGCTCAAGATCAAAATAGACCCAAAGTTGTTGAGACATATTTTTCAGTGCACGTTTTTACACAAAAGTATGTCACACACCAACACATCAGAGTCCCAAGTGTTTTTTCACATTAGCTGCCACTTAAAAATAACCGCTGGAAAACCTTTGAATCGTGAACTGTGAATGCTCGCAGGATTCGGGCGCTGTGACAGTGACTCTGTTTTCTTTTGGAGCGCCGTTCAATTCAACTTCCTAATTAGCTCAAGGCTTATCTAGAAAGACACTCGCCTCACTGGAGAGTTATGGAGGGAAAATATACACAGGCCTTTCCCGCATTACCACAAACGTTCTGAATCCCTGTCCCACAAGACCAGAAAAAAGCAATGTAAATGCCTTTTCCTCTTTTGTTGTTTGGACTGAACGTGCTACAGACACACCATTAAGGATGAGCCAAAGGAGATGTGGGTATTTACTGCTTTTCAAGCATCCATAGCTATCTCAGTGAGTGAGAGAATTTAATATTGTCGAGTTGATTAATTTAAAAAAAGCTTCTTGCTTTTTGTGGTATGAAAAAGAAGACAATCACGCTAACGTGACGTTGATTGCCCAAAACCACAAGTGTGTAGTGCAAAATCCTGCAGATTTCAGTTGCTACATACAAACATGTGTGTGAAAGAAAACATTAGTTGCTTTGAATCTAATTCTCCAATTCTCTCTATTTCCCCTTTTCTGTCCCTCCTTATAGATAGATTAAGCTCAGATGAGCTTTATTTGTCACATACAGATTTATACAGAGTATAACCAGCAGTGAAATGTGTTCTCTGCATTTAACCCATCCAACTGTACAGTACACACACTTGGAGCAGTGGGCAGCCAACACTGCGGCACCCGGGGTGCCTTCGGTGCCTTGCTCAAGGGTCTCACCTCAGTCGTGGACAATTCCGGCCGGAGCCGAGATTCGAACCCACAACCTCGGGTTACAAGTCCAACGCTCTATCCATTTGGCCACGACTGCCCCTGACTATCCATCATCACACTCAAAGATCAACCAGCCAGTTAAACAGGGTCCACTGAGAAGTGCTCCTCATCTCTACTGCCAGTCTTACCAAGAGTTGGTCCTTTAGTGACAATCTGTACCTTTTAAAGGCAGACGAAAGCTCAAGAAAAACCTCGAGAAATAAACCTTGCGAAGTCAAATTGGTGAGGTCTAACAGGTTATGTCACTTGAAGGAGGTAGACATGCTCACCGCATTGGAGTGACAGGGGAAGCCTGCAGGAAGATTGACTGTACACGTGGGTGAATGACTAAGCTGTTATGGAAATAACCATATGCCATCAGCACCTGTCACCTATGCGGCCATTGCAGGGATATTGGAGAATGGGATTGGAGTTGGTAACAATTAGAACGCTGCCCATGTGTGCAGACCTATCGAAACTCATTCGGTAGCTGATAAATATGTGAGTAAGTTGCAGGATGGGTTGTAGTGCTATTTAGCCACAGTTTAAATATTCATATCATAAATTAGACCATGCCACACACTTGGTACCGGTCCTACTAAATACAATTGAGAGTGCTCCCTAATGTTGTTTTCAATTGCATTTTCAGATTTTTCATTGTTATGTTATTGGTATTTTGCTAAAATAGGCAGTACTGCCTTGCAGGAGGAGATAGACCACACTGTACAAACTTCAAAGTGTGTTGTCTTCGCTCATGGTGCCAGAATGGAAGGAAAAGAGGAGGAGAGAATGCAATTTAGAGCTCCAAGAGGGCTTTGAATTATCATTGTCTTTTTCATATTATTATTGAAATGTCAGAAGTATTTCTTTCAGGTGTTTTGAGGTGCTTCTCAAGCGTTGAGTTTGACTGTAGTTCATGTCCAGTTTCCAGTGTATTTCGACATTTTCAAATATCACTTCAGCTACGCTGTCCAACTAATAAGCATTTTAGGTTGTTCAAAACAAAATGTATCTTAGAGTATTTGACACTTTTGATTTTTCATTTTACAGATACATCATCACTGACTTTGACAAAGCAGACTTACGTCTTTTGAAAATCCCACACGCTGTACTCTGGCCAGTTGATGTAGCACACAACACGTCCTGGCAGCTGAGCGGTGCTGGAAAAATAGTACTGGGGGAAAGCCAGGAGCAGCGCAAGGGCCCAGATCACCCCCATCACCAGCTTGGTCTCAGCGGACGACAGGCGCTGCTGGAGTGGGTGGATGATAGCCATGTACCTGCAGGGGGAGTTTAACAAAGGCAATGACCTGCTATTTATGCAAACTCAAAGGAGCATCATCTGCTTGAATTGCCCCGAAATTATTTGCCTAGTCCTTTTGATTTGATTTGGTGAGTGAGATGACTAGTTTAGTTTGTCTTTTTAGTGGGCTGGGTTTTTCCTGCAACCAAGGAATCTCTCAGATGGAAGAGAAAGGGTGCAGCTTTGTTCTTTGTTTTGAGTTTTAACAGTATTCCTACACGGGTATTAATTGCACCAATTCCATCCTCCCAAAAAGTGGTGGTATTATAGTACAGTGATGTATCAGATGCCAATACTGAATAGTGGCATTATTCATGTACTATGGCATTTACATGATACTCCAAAGAACTTAAGGTAAGACTACCTCTTATTAAAAGTAATAATACTATAGTACAAAAAAAAACGTACTGTAAATCAGAAATGCTCCCAATAAAGATGCACTTATTAAGTATCCATCTGTTGCATGCACATGCAGCAGAGATAAAGCAACGTGTTTTTTTCACAATTATATTGTAGTACAGTGTAGGGTAAATTACTCTAAAAAGTAATTGATTAGCTACTAATTAGATCTTCAGCAGTGTAATTGGGTTACTAATTTATCTTGCTAAAAATGACTGCATTACTTATTAATTACTTTATAAATTCTACATCTGCCAAGACCAGTTGAACAATGCACAGATAGACATGAAACTGCTCTTTAATTATTTCAAATAAATAATATACAATTCCAGAAATCATTCCTCAATTGATCAAAGTATTTAAAGGTTATATTAAATAAATTGCATGTACAATTTGAATGTTAAATTCACTACTGTTTTATATAGATTTGTTATGGTATGTACTATTAGGACTATCTATACTACTAGAAGTCACTTTCTTTCTTTGGTACTGCATTAACCAACACTGCTGTGGTAGGACCATGCGTGTAAAGGGCTGGTAATACAGTGCTGTTCGATATATAGCCCACCACAGATGTTCATGTACTATGATATTTACAATGACCTCCAAGGTCCTTCAATGAGTACCATAGTGCATGTACCGAAAAAGACAAATAGCTCACCTGTCCAGGGCTATTGCTGTCATAGAGTAAATACTAGCGAAGACAGCTGCTATTGGAAAGAAGTTGTGAAATCTGCAGTAAACAAGTCCGAAGTACCACTCGTTGTGCACTGCATACACAAAGTTAATAACGGTATTGAAAGCCGACATGGAAGCCTCTGCGAACGCAAGATTGACTAGAAAATAGTTGGTCACAGTTCTCATGCGCTTATGCGCAAAAATGATACAGATGACAGTGATATTTCCAACAACTGACACCAGAACTATACAGCAGTACGCGATGGCCCACAGAACTATCTGCCACACCGGCTGAACGAACTGGTTCGAGAACACATCCGTGTCATTGACCGGGGAACCGCTGGTCCCGTTGCCGCTTGAGTTTTGCGAAGTGATGTATAGAGGATCCATGATCAATAAATATTCAGAGGTAAAAGCATTTCAGCAAAGAAGCGAACATTTTTTTGTTGGTTTAATATTGGGTTGGAAAAAATCGATCCAAACGAGCAAATGAAATGTCAGTGTCTTCAGAGCGTGCTGCAAGCTAAATAACGAGCGCGTGCTCGGCGCGCCTCACCAAACGCGCTCTTGTGGCTCGCGTGTCCGCGCAGCGTCGAACCAGGCTTGACACCGCGCGCTGCATCTTTCCAGTCGCGCACCAGTGAACACGCGCGTCCTCCTTACCGCTTATCACTGTTTGACTTTCAGACGTGTTTTGAGAACAAAAACGACTTCAGTTCGAGTAATTTGAAAACTTAAAACCACACAGGTCCATATATATTTGGACACGGACCCAATTTTCATAATTTCGGCTATATATGCCACCAGAACAGAATTGTTGAATTGAAGTGCAGACTTTAAGCTTTAATTCAAGGGGTTGAACAAAAATAGAACATAAAAAGCTTAGGAATTACTACTATTTTTATACACAGTCCCCTATTTCCAGGGGCTCAGATGTAATTGGACAAATAAATAAAATGTTCATTTTTAATATTTAGTTGAGAATCCTTTGCAGGCACTGACTGCTTTAAGTCTGGAACTCATGGACATCACCTTTGTGATGCTTTGCCAGGCCTTTACTGCAGCTGACGTCAGTTATTGTTAGTTTGTGACTCTTTCTGTCTTTAGTTTTGTCTTCAGCGAGTGAAGTGCAGCTCAATCAGGCTGAGATCAGGAGATGGACTCGGCCATTGCAGAATATTCTACTCCTGGGTTGATTTTGCTGTATGTTTTGGGTCATCGTTCATTTGTATTATGAAGCGCCACCCAATCAACTTTGCAGTATTTAGCTGAATCTGGTTAGAGAGTATTTCCCTGTTCACTTCAGAATTCATCTTCTGTCTCATCTTCACTAAACACCAGTAACACCGAGCCACTGGAAGCTATGCTCATGCTTCACACTGCTCCATGCTACACAGATGATGTTGTGTGCTTTAGATCATGAGCTGCTCCAAGCCTTCTCCATACATCATTCTGGTAGAGGTTGATCTTAATTTCAGCCGTCCTAAGAATGCTTTTCCAGAAGTGGTCTGGCTTTTTTAGATGTTTTTGGTAAAATCTGGCCTTGTTTGCAGCTTGTGGTGAAGCCTCTGTATTTGCTCTGGTGAAGTCTTCTCTTGATTGTAGACTTGATAGTGACACGTCTGCCTCCTGGAGAGTGTTCTTCTCTTGATTGTAGACTGGATAGTGACACGTCTGCCTCCTGGAGAGTGTTCTTCTCTTGGCTGGATGTTGTGAACGGGTTTTTCTTTACCATGGAGAGGATTCTCTGATCATACACTACTGTTGTCCTTCGTGGACGTCTAGATTTGTTATGTTGTTGAGCTCACCAGTGCGTTCCTCTTTTCTCAGAATGCACCAAACTGTTGATTTGGTCACTCCGAATGTCCCTGCTCTCTCTCTGATGGATTGGTTTTGTTTTTGAAGCCTAACAATGGTGTTTCACTTGTATAGAGAGATCCTTTGACATGATGTGGGTTCACAGTAACAGTTTCCAAATGCAAATGGCACACTTAGAATCAACTCCAAGCCTTTTACCTTCTTCATTTATGACTTATGGTCCCTTGATAAAGGGACGAGGTACATATTAAAGAGCTGTAATTCCTGGACCTTCCCTCCAGTTTTGATAAGAATATACTCTCAAATCAAAGCTCAGAATGTGCTCTTTCAGTTCGAGTTGTTTGAAAGCTTAAAAACAACAAATATCTATATCTAAAAGCAAAACTCAAAAAACACGGTGAACCAGTCATTCTTACTGCGCAGAATATTATAGGCTGTCTATGTGTAATTGTATTGGATAAAATACATTTTCAATTTGAAGATGGAGGGGGTGAAATATACTCTATAGTGGATTGCAATCCTTAAATATATTTCAAGTGTTTCTCCATGTTTTCTTTCTCACATTTACACGTTTCAAACGTATTCTTTATATAACATATTCTTTATTTTTCTGTGTTTTTGTGCTCAATGTCACTTTCCATTCAAACAGTCTTTGTAGAAATTGTTAGTTTTCACCCTGAATGTGGTATTTTCAGATTCCAACCTTTAGCCCAACAGCAAGGTCAGTGCGTGCATATATCAAGATGTCCACGCGTGGGACACGTGAGGACTGGATCAATGCACAGGCCTTGACCGGGTGCAGAATCTACCATTACTTCAGCTGCTTTTTATTTGAGCAATTTCTCACCACAAAACATCTCAACATCTGAAATAGTTTTGTGTGGAAAGGTCATAAATCATCATCAGAAAAATCTTGAAAAAAAATTATGGCCAAGGACATAGATGGAAAGTTTTTACTAAAAAGACCAAATTAAATTGTTCAATTCATCACCATGAATGGATACAAAGACAGAAGTTCAATTAGTAAAGTGGCTTATTAGTAAGTGACCTGCGCATGCCAATAGAGAAGACCTAAGCAGATCTAGAGGTCCTTTAATTCTTCAAGAGGATGATGCACACTATGTCTTTTGACTTCTTCATTGTATTCCATCACTTAAATGTAGGCTTCAGTTCATTGCAAATGAAACACACAGTCAAGCACGCAGGGTTATCCTGAGGTTGAGAATAACTTGACAGCAGAGGGGACATTGGGCTTTTATGTTACTGAGAGCAGAATAAAAGCAATTCACCATAATTCCATGCACTTCTGCCAAACTCTCTTTTTTTTTGTCTGAAACATAACGTTTCTTCATTCTGCTACTGTAACTGCATTTCACTAAAATAACAATCCCATTTCTGAGTCTAAATGGTTATATTTTTAAGAAAGTGGTCCAAAAATATAACCGTAGAAATAAAAGCAATGTCGTCCATGACACAAATCGTTATATTACACCGGGACCGTCGTTGGTGGATGTTCTGCGGTTAGGTTATCGGATCAAAACGGGAACATGTGCTGTCAGAAGCGTTCTGGGTTATTCTGAATTGGGTGAATGATCTTGACCAGATCAACAGCGTGGTTTTATCCATTGATTTGTTTTGGTCCCGCTCTCGGCACCGGTCCAGTCCCTCTCCGGTGGCTGCGTGTGTCCAACCCAATCTGAGTGATCAGAATGAAAATTCAATTTCACACGTCACCTGCTGCTCGCTAGAATGTAATCCTCCAGAATGAAGGGAAAAAGAAGATCAATTAATATCGTCATCACCAAATGTGAGACACTTGATGATTCATTTCATCTTGCAATAGTGTTTTTGCTAATTCTGTAGACTTCGAATTAAAACCTGAAGCTATATGAATATGTAAATAGTTTGGAAACAGCTTGACACCGGAGTCATGAAGGGTAATTGTGTTTCAGATAGACTCATACACATAGTAGAATTACCTAGAAGGCATGCAACGAATAGAAAAGCAATGCATGTCTGAGGAATTATTTTCAACATGAGTGACTGATAATCAATATAGCCCATACTGCCCTGTATCAGTAAACTGTAGAATACATTCTCTGTAGAAATTCAGTCGTAACTACAAAACAATCGATATTTTGGACTTGTTCCATGTGTAAAACCTTGTTGCGTGAAATTGAATTAAATGCAATTAATCATGTAATCATATATTTTGTCTACAGATATACCCTGCAGGAAACCATCAAGTACAGTAAAGTCACCTTTATTTTTACGGTGCTTTAAATACAATAAAGATTGTTTCAAAGCAGCTTCATATTAAACATGAAAGTAACAGAATCAATGATATTCAAAAATGACACAAATCCAAATTCTGCTGTAAAGCAGCTCTAAAGAGAAAATACTATCTTTATTTAACAAGAGACCGTTCAGTATTGAAGCTGCTAAATTCAATTCAGCTATAAAGCAGAAGACAATGTTATCATTATTCAGTTCATACATTGTTCTGATCTGATGGTGCCAGTGCTCTCCAATTGATAATATTACAAATCTTTAAACCCCATCTAAGCAAGCCAAAGGCAACGGTGACCAGAAACATCGGGTGACAGAAAAGGAGAAAAAAAACTTTAAACGGTGGACAAAAATCAGTGAGTTTCATAAAAATAATATCTAATATACATGCATCTGAATCACATCAAGGGCTGTGTCAAGAGCTCAGCTGCTGTATTTATTCAGTCAAATGATTTATTCATTCATTTTTAGGATGATCTCTGATGAGCCCATGAAAGCGAGGGCGGCGTGCCACGCAGCAGGACCAGGTGAGCCATGCACACGTGATCTTCAGAAACTGGATGTGCATGCTCCAATATCAGGGTTCACGTGAATTCAATTGTGTTTGAAGAGTGAACTCTTGAAGAATGGAGCCATGCAATCATGTCTGATACAATTACTGGCATTCTTCTCACAAACATACGCAATAAATACATAAATGATCAGTGGCAGGCTGTCCTCTGGGGTTTGTTAAAGTGTTCTTCAGCTAAGCTGCATGTATGCTGTTAAAAGCAACAGTATTTAATAGCATCTTCATAATTACCTGCTAAACCGCAGCCAATCAGATGTTTGCTAGGAAATCATTAACTCTGTAATATTCATAATATTAGCATGAAGTTATTTCATTACTGAATAAGAGCGGTGTACAAGCAGCTCTCAACACTTGCTCGGAGGAGAAGCAGGGCACTTTTATAGTAAACGAGATGTAAATTAGACTTGGGTAATTATTAAGTTCACTCAGTCATGGTTTTGTTGATTTATTCATTTCAGTAATTAGTGATTTATATAAATGCAGAAAGAAGAGCAAAATTAACCGAACTGAAATATCTGGAGGCGTAAAAAGTATGATTTTCATTACTAAAATATATTTTCATTTCACACAAAAGCAAAGTTATTGCTCTATTTCTGGTCAGTTTTAGTGAATCTGAATAATTTAAAGAAGTTGAGTTGAAATTCTGAAACCATTGAAAACTTGGGATTCAAAATCTGAAGCAGTTTGAAGCAAAGAAATGGTGAGATGTAAAATAAAGAAGATATAAACTACCATTCAAGTTTGGGGAGTATATGAATCATTTTATTTGGCAAGGATTCATTAAATTGTTCAAAAGTGACAGTTTATAATGTCACAAAATATTTCTATTTCAAATAAATGCTGTTCTTTAGAACATTTATTAATCATAGAATCTTGAAAAAATGCATTACGGTTTCCACAAAAATATTAAGCATCACTACCGTTTTTAATATTGATAATAATAATTCTGAGTGTTTGTTGATCAGTAAATCAGCGTATGAGAATGATTTCTGAAAGATCACGTGACACTGACGCCTGGAGGAATGATGCTGAAAATACAGTGCTGCATCACAGGAATACATTACATTTTACAATCTATTTAAATAGAAAACAATTATTTTAAGTAATATTATTTCTGAATACTATGTGACTTTAAAAAACTCTTGCCAAACCCAAATTGTTGAATGGTAGCGTGCATTATAGTACTTGAAGGTCAAAAGTAAATTAGCATTAATCATGGCGCTCTTTGGAACATTCTAAAGAAAACATAATTGTATTACATTTCAAATAAAAATGCCAAACAGATGCTTTTTCATTAGTGTGCTCAGACTTTTGGAGCCCATATGTTGAGCTTTCCTTCTGGAGCTCTCGGCGGTCTGCAGGTCCTTCTTAAACCGTTCACTGATCGCTGACAAGACTGATTCAAAAATCTGCCAAGAAGAATTCACAACAACTCTTCTATCATCCCTCGGCTTGTTGGCAAGAATGATGGGACGAAAACTGATTCTGGGGGAAATGGATTTAAATACATTACAATATTTTAGAGTGCTACACTCTTACTGGTAGCTGAAAGCATGATTGAATTAGCCTAACTAGATAATACACACAAGTTTCTACAAGGCTCATGGATCGGGAAAGTCGTCAGTCTGTCTTAACCGATGCAGTCTGATCTGTGGACAGCAGAGATGTGAGCATACATGAATAAAAATCCCTCTGAAGCACGTTCACAGACGCCCAATACTCCTCATGCAGTGAACCGGACTCTGGCTTGAGTTCACCTCTAAATCCCTGATTATTATTTGATGAAGAACCGTAGAACTAGCTCACATCATTAGGAGGAGAAGTCTTATCCTCTGCTTATCCACAAGGACATCTCAAGCTTACAAGTTTTTCATTTATTATGATCCATCGGAGCAAAAGTTTGTCTACAGCACAGCAAGAACGCATGTCTGCTTCAATCTCGAACCATTGAAGATTATTACTCATGCTGCACTATTACTGTTCTTCATACTTGAGCAAAAATGACTTACTTTGTTTTTTTATGTTTTTTATTTATTTGTATTTGTTTTGGAATGGGAAAATGTTACTAGTTTCAGAATGTTCAGAGAACGTTTAAAAGTAACTTTCCCATCATTTTTGCAAGATGATAAAATGGAATGTTCCATTAACTGAAAAACAAAGAATAATTTAAAAATGGAATGTTTTGAACATTCAGGAAACACAATGTTAGCGAAGCATTCTTCGAGCATAGCTGAGCAAACCTCACTCTTTAAATCTCTGTAAATATCTCCAGCATTAGGATTTCAATCATATGACAAGTTTATATTAGGGAACATATGCTCTGATATCTACTTGTCGTTCGTTAGAGTAATATTCATTCATTAAACTCCCCTCATCACATGAAATATTCATTAGTATGTGTTATAATGAGATGAATCGTTATATTTACATTGTACACTCATTTAGCAGATGTTTTTATTCAAAGTAATTTACACATATTTTCAAATAAAGGATGTTGATTCTTTCTGTTGTGTGAAATGAAAAGACATCAGTCCTCGTGTCTCAGTCAGAGCTGATGTTAGGTGTTTTCATCAATCAAGACACGAGCAGTCAAACAATATCATCACGATTCATGATCATGTGTCTGATATTATGATCTGAGATGCCCAGGCTGGCACAAGCTTGTGTTGAGTTTGTGGAGCCATCTTGTGGATGATTTGCACTCTTTTCTGAGGTGGATATTTAAAAAATAATCATTTAAACATTATGCATAACAGCAAATTGCTACATCAAACGTATTAGTATATGACCGATTTTGACCTATTAAAAAAAATATATAATTGCTTTATTTGAATTTTACACAGTTCCCTCAATGTTCATTTAACATAAATTATATTATTTGATCATCATAAAATTGGAGAACAGAAAATGTTTTAACATAATTCATTTTCTGTTAACTTATTAATGATCAATATTCTTGCTAGTGTTTTATTTACAATAATTAATACAGATCTCACACATGACTATGATCGGCAAAATCCATTAATTGTTAATTTATTAAAACACAAAAAGATTGTAAAATAATATTTAAATGTACAAGCTACAAATTATCAACACAAATATGATTATGTTTTTGTTTTTCATTTATCTTATTGATGTAATTACTCTTTTATGTATTTATTCATTTATTTATTGTTTATTTTATCACACATGTAATTATTAATTCTGTTTGCTTTGTTCATTTAGATCAAAGATCACATTAGCAAAATGCATGCTTCTCTACCAAAACATCAAGTTTGGGGTCAATTCTAAAAGCTGAAACTTTAGATGAAAATCTGGGCTTGTGAGATGTTGGTGTAATTGTGGATTCCACTTGGTTTGAACTTCAGCATGAATTGACTGATTTCGATCAAACTCATTGAAGGAGGCTGATGCATTGGTATTCAGATATGTCTAGGGGTCCAAATACATTGTGTAGTATTGTGCCAGATATGTAATATGCATTTAACAGGTATGCCTATGGATAAAGTGCAGAATGACTGTGAATTAGACTCATGTTGAACTGTCAGACAAGTACAACACAGCCAGAGGGGTGTGTGCGTGCGTGCGTGCGTGCGTGCGTGCGTGCGTGTGTGTGTGAGAGATGTGTGTCTGTGTCTGTGTCTGGTCTGGTGTGTCTGTGTGTGTGTGTGTGTGTGTGTCTGTGAGAGATGTGTGTCTGTGTGTCTATGTGTGTGTGTGTGTGTGTGTGTGTGTGTGTGTGTGTGTGTGTGTCTATATGTGTGTCTGTTTGAGAGATGTGTGTCTGTGTGAGAGATGTGTGTCTGGCGTGTCTGTGTCTGGCGTGTCTGTGTCTGGCGTGTCTGTGTCTGGCGTGTCTGTGTCTGGCGTGTCTGTGTCTGGCGTGTGTGTGTCTGGCGTGTGTGTGTGTGTGTGTGTCTGTGTGTGTGTGTGTGTGTGTGTGTGTGTGTGTGTGTGTGTGTGTGTGTGTGTGTGTGTGTGTGTGAGAGATGTGTCTCTGTGTCTGTGTCTATGTGTGTGTGTGTGTCATTTAATGAACTTCATGTCACGTTTCCTGCCACCGTACTGTGCTTATGACCCGGAGCGTTTGACTCTTCAGCCAATCACAAGACAGACAGGGGGTGATGGGTGATCATTGTGAGCGGTCTCGATGTGTCTGATAATGTACAGAGAAACGAGCCTGATCTCGTCTGATACAGACAGATGCTCATCTCAGCACCACTTCTGTAGCAAGGTAAGAGCTGGTTGTTTTTCAATGTAAAGTTCTGGCAAAAGTATCTTGAGAAAATTGCTTGATATTAAACAGTTACTCTTGCTAGATATTGGATCTATTAAGTAAGTTCATAAGTAAATAAATAGCTATTTATTGAAAGTTTGGATATATATAAAAATAGTGCCACCCAGTGGAATTTCAAGAATTGTAATTGTTTTCAAACAGGTTTCCAGAACATATCTGTCTTTGTTAAAGTCGTTTATGTAAAGTCTTATATGTGCTATTGTCTCTGTATATCAAACGAGGAAAGGAGAACATGTTTAACACTGTGAAAAGAATGGCACGCTTCAGCTGTACGATTAAATTCGTCGTTTTGAGAACTGTACGTGGACGTGTTTCCCGTGATCTCGTGGTCAGTCCTGATGATCTGTTTGTCCTGGAGTGGTTCTCCGTCTGATGTGAAGGACACTGATCATCACACACAGTTCATTACTGTGTTACATGTCTTCAGCGGCCGGCCAACAGAATGATTGTAGTTAGCACATTACTGACAGCCTTGAATTCATTTGAACAGTGATGCTTAAAGGGTTTGTGTTTGGGTTATTATTGGTAAAAATATTAAATTAATAGAAATAAAAGCTGAAATAAAACAAAACATGTAAACTTTTAAAACATGTAAAATTACAAAAAAATATAGAAAACTAAAATATGTTAACCGTAAATAAATTACAACTGATATTGAACTAAAACTAATGAAATAAATGAAACATATTATTAAAAGAAAACAAAAATAGCTCATACAAAAGGCCAATAGAACCTAATAAAATTACTAAAAAATTAAATGAAAATTGAAAACTAAAAATTAAAAAAGTATTCAGTGTAAATTGTCTATAAATCCATTTGAAATATAATTTGATTCAGTTAAATCAAATAACATTTCCTTAATAGAATCATTGAAACAAAATTTTTGGGTCTGTACTAGTAATTTGCTCTGTATTTGTAGGTCTTCTGTTAGTGTGAACCGTGTGCACCACGGGTCTGAGAGTTGTCAGTTCTCTATGTATCTGCTGTACGTGTGCCAGACTTTGACTTTGACTGGTAATTTTAGATCAAATCATTCAGACTGGTTTTGTGAACTAGTTTAATTCTAGTTACTGTAATTGGAAGGAGATTGAGGCATGAGGGCTGGATTTAAACATATAAGATGTGTGCTGTGAGCAGTTATTTTGATATTATTTATATATTAATATAGTATTTATTAATATGTTCAAATCATTTGAATTTGAGTTTTCATTCATTAGTTTCATTTAATCAGTTTTCAAATTTTTGTTCAGTATTTAGCAATGTTGAACTTTTTCATTGGTTTTAAAAAACTTTAGTATGTGTGTGTGTGTGTGTGTGGGGGGGGGGGGGGGTTAGTTCATTTAGTTCTTCAATTTAAACTAGTTTAATTGATTGCCAAGCTTATTTTCATCTAGTTTAGTTTTTCATCTGATATTCTCATTCTGATATTCATATTTAATTTTACTTCGACTTTATTTCAGTCAACAAATGTGTTTTTAATAATATATGTGGTGGCTAGCCCATGCACTCCCCACTGTGCCACAGCTACTGCTTCTGAATGTATGAATCAATCAATTATGTGACCGTGTGTGACATAAGAGAACCGTGCGTGTGTGTGTGTGTGTGTGTGTGTGTGCGTGCGTGTGCGTGTGAGTGTGCGCGTGTGTGCGCGCGCGCGTGTGTGTGTGTGTGTGTGTTTATGTGGTTTATGAGGACACAAATTTTTATAATGACATGGGTGTGACAAGAAGGTGAGGTGAGGACATTTTCAGTGTCCCCATAATTTAAAACTTATAAATCATACATTTTTGGGGGGAAAGTAGAAATGCACAGTCTCATGTTAGGGCTAAGTTTAGGTGTAGGTGTAGCACATACAGTTTGTACAGTATAAAAACCATTACACCTATGGAGAGTCCCCATAAACCATAAAAACCAACATGTGTGTTTATGTGTGTGTGCGTGCGTGCGTGCGTGAGTGTTTGCGTGCGTGCGTGCGTGCGTGTGTGTGTGTGCGTGTGTGTGTGTGCGTGCGTGTGTGTGCGTGCGTGTGTGTGCGTGCTGCTGAAAGTGAACATCCTCCCATAATTATGCCGATGCATTGGGTTTTCCTTTCCCTCCAGCGACAGGGACATTGATCTTATGAAGTTGCAGGTCCATGTGCCATATCGTGCGGGGTTCTTTCAGGTCCTGTGACCGAGCTGGAGGTTTTAAAACCACTGAAAGCCAGAACTATACAAAAAACTAACTGATGAGCACTCATTAGTTATGTGTAAATACAGTAAGGTGGTGTAATCTGCAGAGTGCTTTAATTAAGGGAATAAGCTTCCAAAACGTTAACTAATAGATATCACCGCTTCTCCAGCTGGATAATCACAGCTCTTTAATACATTTGTTTTGTATTACAAGTCTTCTGAAACATTCGTTTTTAAATATGCAAGTGAGGCATTATCTCATGAAATATGCATGATTTGCATACATTTCAAAAGCAGGAATCTGAACATTGGATAAAGCCAGGTTCAAGATTCTTATTCATTTGTATATATATATAATACATAAGTAATTTTGGATACTATTTTTATTACTTCATAAATCTGAGAATACTGTCTTTTTGAAAAAACTAAGTTATATCAATTAGATGAATTATATATGAACAAAGCCCTCAATAAAACCCTTTAGATTATAGAAATAAAACTGTAAAGTTTGTTGTGCCACTGAAGTGAAGACTTTAGAGATTTCAGATGTGTATTCTCATTGAAATATACAGACCCAAAGACATCTGTAATACAATAAACACTTAAATGTGTAAAAGGTATGGATGCTAAATAGGCCAACATCTCCAGATTGACCAGTGCAAGAAGCAGAGGTCTTTCCTCAATAACACTGGTTTATTCTGTCTTTCTCTGTCAGGATGGACCATGACTTGCATGGCAGCCGGAGAAGTCACCGCAGCAGACACAACGAGGATGAGGATGGTGAGAAGATGGGCTTTTCTTTTTATTATTTCTTGGCAGATGCACCTGACGGCAAACCACTTTCTGATGAAGAAACTGTAGAATATACAGTTTCATTATTCACCGTTTGAATGTACTGAGATTGTACAATTATTTTTACAATATTTCCAGCTGTATTTGTTTATTTTGTTAAATAGCAGTTTAACACAGAAATATATATATAGAGAGAGATATATACATATAACAAGTTATTAGGCCTAAATAAAGTTATATATATATATATATATATATATAATAAAAATAAGTATAAATATATCTTTAAATAAGGGCACAGGCAACATGAAATTCTAAAATAGTTCAAACTAAAGCTGAAATAAATTAATAAAAACTATATTAGACATATGAAAAAACTAATAAAAAGGACAAAAACACACAGCAAAGATTCAAAAAATCAAATAAATTATCCAAAAAATTACTCTAATTTGAATGCAATTACTTAAACCACTAATATATATATATATATATATATATATATATATATATGTGTATATAGTAATTTAAGTATATATATATTATAATTCAATAAATTCAGAATATAAGAAAGTATCTAAAAATTAAGAGGTAAAATGTTCAGTTCTCTGAAGAGGAATCACGCTGGAGTCTGAATTCGGTCATAAATACGATCAAATAGAAACTCGCTGCTCTTTGGTCTGGTTTCAGAGTCCGTCTTCATCGGTGTTCCGGTGCCACGGAGCTGCCGGAGGAAGCGCAGACATCACAGGCACACGTCACGGCATTCCCACGACCGCGACAGCCACGAGAGACATCACAGCCGCCATGAACAGCCGAATCGCGAGGAACCATGTGACCCAGAGGAAGGAGAGCTCTGTGACATCAACACCACCAGTGAGCTGCTCTTTACTACAACTCCAGTTACTCAATACAGTTCAGTGTTATTAGAGTCATTGAGATTATATTGCTTTAGTTAGGCCTGCTTTAGCGCATTTATTAGTGTTGTGCTGAACATTCTATGTAGGTGTTTAAGCGCCAGTTTTACTAAACCGGGCAAATTAGCGCAATTCCAAAACCGCGCCGATTTTCTGAGCATTCTGACATTTCTGAGCGAGATTTACAGGCGCTGGTCATATAATTAGAATATCATCAAAAAGTTGATTTATTTCACTAATTCCATTCAAAAAGTGAAACTTGTATAATGTATACATTCATTCCACACAGACTGATATATTTCAAGTGTTTATTTCTTTTAATTTTGATGATTATAAGTGACAACTAATGAACCCCAAATTCAGTATCTCAGAAAATTAGAATATTACTTAAGATCAATACAAAGAAAGTATTTTTAGAAATCTTGGCCAACTGAAAAGTATGAGCATGAAAAGTATGAGCATGTACAGCACTCAATACTTAGTTGGGGCTCATTTTGCCTGAATTACTGCAGCAATGCGGCGTGGCATGGAGTCGATCAGTCTGTGGCACTGCTCAGGTGTTATGAGAGCCCAGGTTGCTCTGATAGTGGCCTTCAGCTCTTCTGCATTGTTGGGTCTGGCATATCGCATCTTCCTCTTCACAATACCCCATAGATTTTCTATGGGGTTAAGGTCAGGCAAGTTTGCTGGCCAATTAAGAACAGGGATACCATGGTCCTTAAACCAGGTACTGGTAGCTTTGGCACTGTGTGCAGGTCTGTGCGTAGTGGTTCTTGAAGCACTGACTCCAGCTGCAGTCCACTCTTTGTGAATCTCCCCCACATTTTTGAATGGGTTTTGTTTCACAATCCTCTCCAGGGTGCGGTTATCACTATTGCTTGTACACTTTTTTCAACCACATCTTTTCCTTCCCTTCGCCTCTCTATTAATGTGCTTGGACACAGAGCTCTGTGAACAGCCAGCCTCTTTTGCAATGACCTTTTGTGTCTTGCCCTCCTTGTGCAAGGTGTCAATGGTCGTCTTTTGGACAACTGTCAAGTCAGCAGTCTTCCCCATGATTGTGTAGCCTACAGAACTAGACTGAGAGACCATTTAAAGGCCTTTGCAGGTGTTTTGAGTTAATTAGCTGATTAGAGTGTGGCACCAGGTGTCTTCAATATTGAACCTTTTCACAATATTCTAATTTTCTGAGATACTGAATTTGGGGTTTTCATTAGTTGTCACTTATAATCATCAAAATTAAAAAGAAATAAACACTTGAAATATATCTGTCTGTGTGGAATGAATGTATACATTATACAAGTTTCACTTTTTGAATGGAATTAGTGAAATAAATCAACTTTTTGATGATATTCTTATTATATGACCAGCACCTGTCCTAACCACCGCGCTAATTAAAGAAACATTCTCATTTACATGTCGACCAACGCAATACACCAAGCACAAATTAGCGATGAAAGAAATAAAGAAGCCACGGTACGTTGAAAACAACCGGAGGCCATAAAAAAGAAGGTTTTGATAGAGCTGGTGTTGCGTGACTCCTGGTTTCATGAAGCAAATTTAAATAGCATGGCTTCGCAAATGATATGTTCGGATAATGTGTTCTTCTGGCAGTCTAAATAAAATGAATATGAGTGGAAGAAATCCTCTCCCTTCTACTGTTCTCTGCGGTGCTCTCGCAACAACACTTCAAGCTCAAAATAGTTAAAGACATGCTTTTTTGGGAGTTAAATAATGGCGCAAATACCAGTGATTTGACGAGCGCAGACGTTAGCAAAACGCGTTGCGTGATTCATTTTAATAATACTCTCCTCCCATAACTTTTGCATCTGAAAGGGAAACTCCTACAAATGCATATTCAATAAGGTCAGGTGTCAGGCTAATTCTTCACTGCGAGTCTTTGGTAAAACCTGACAGTACTGTTTGAAGACCAAAAGCCTGTTTGCGCTGGCACAAGCTAGTAAAACTGGCCCTTAATGTTTAAATTACCATAAATCACACATCTCATTATGCTGTATAATCATGAAATTATGAATTTAGTCTTTTTGTCAACTTATTTTCTTTCACTAGCACAGGTTTTGATATTTCTCTCATTGATCTAAGCTTATGCATCTCAGTTTTGGAGATGCATGTAATGTTCATTCAAAAACTGAGGAGCATGAGCTTGGATCAATGAGGCCTATGATCAGTTAGATCCAAAATGAAATACAAAAGCTGTGCTAACTGAAAGAAAACAAGCTGATAACAGGGTTCAATCCAAAATTTGGTAATAATTTAGCATAATGAGAGAAGCAACTTTTGGAGGCCAGACATTTTTAACCAGCGTAACAAGGCGAAAATATTTAGAAAAAAAAGGTTTATATAATTTTGATTCAGTTTTAGTTTTTATTTTAGCAAATGGGAATTGTTGCTTTTCATGGCAACTCAATGTTGTGTGTATTTTATTTATTTCAATTAACATTTAGCCTACATTTTATTTGAAGTAACAAAACAAAAGCTTTTTATGGTTTTAGTTTTAAAGCCCTGATACAGTTACTGCTTTAGGGTTATTTTAAAACAATGGCATCTTTGTGAATTATTTATTTGAGGTTTCAGACTTAATTTCTGAAGCGAGAGAGATTTAGAAAGGGAGGGATCAGTAAAGCTGGAGGAGGAGAAAAACACTTGTTGGGTCTTTCATGCGTGTGGCACTTTGCCCTGCTTTAGTTTTCAGGAAAGAGCAAGAACAACAGGACTCGCTCGTAGGGAAGGTGCATCGCTTCATCAAGGAAGTGCAAGTGAACATTTCAGAAGTGCATTAGTAGATCCATCAATGAAACATTAAACGCAGGACTCTGTGAAGGATGGAGCAGGAACAGCGTAGGGTGATGGGGTTCTTTAGTATTCAGGACTCGATACAGTCAGTGACGTCCAGTCTGGGCTCTCAGAGCACTCAACTGAGCAGATGCACAGGTACAGTCACAGACGGCATTATCTTCTTATAGTGCTGCAGTTCTTCTTCCCGGGCCGTTTCTCTCGTCTGAGCACATTTGCTTTGGAGTTTGACACTGCTGAGTCTATTAATCTATCGGTCAGTTTTCTGCTGATCAACCATCTCTGAAGTCACACGTTTGGTTGATGATTATAAATTTAATGACATTATTTTCATGACATTTAACCACATTTACCCACAAGATTCACTTTTCTGTAATGCAAAATAAATAAATAAAGGTGGGATAGCATTAATTGTACTTCCTTTTTGTGGATTCTTTTATTTATGTTTTTAAAAATAAATAATTGTGTAACTGTAACTTGTACATTTTTATATATTAAAAAATCGTTATAATAACACAAAAATGTGAATATTGAGACAGATTTTGAAGTAAAATATCTGCATTAATGAGAACTTGAGGGAAAATGTTGTCAATTGTCATAAAATAATGACTCCATTCCTAAAAACGTAATTGTCCATGACGTCTAATCACATTTACCCCCAAGATTCACTTTTCTGTAATGATAAAATAAAAAATAATAAATGATCATAAACAATTTAAATGATAATGTACATCAGGATAGCACTTATTGTAATTCATTTTTGTGGATTTAAAAAAAATAGTTTTATATTGTTTTATATAGTTTTATAACAGTAAAAAAACTGTTATATATTGAGAAACTCTGTATACCAAAAACAAAACATATTTGACAATAATGCCAATTACAGACACATTCAGAAGTAAAACATTTGCATTACAATCATTTGAGGGAATTTGAGGGCAAATGTCATTAAATGTTAATAATGTCACTGTGCAAAAACCTTTTAATGGTCCTCAAATAGGCCTATTTTTAAAGCATGATATACTTTATTCTTCTTAATATTAACTTTGTCCTTTCATATTGATGTTGAAAATGAGGTTTAATGAGTTCCCGTTAATGCTGGATGTGAAGATCAGTCAGGCCTGATTCGACAACTTCCAACAATGATTTTCATCAAGCCTTGTTTAAACATTCATATTATCACGATTTTGCATTAAATGCAATCATTTAAACTGCGAAACATCAAAATCAAGTTTTTTAGAAAGGGTTATTCATATACGTTTCGTTTGTTTAGTTTTTTCTGAAGAAGTAAAAATCTCAGGATTTAAAAATCAGATCAACAATGTTCAGTGTGCAACTAAAGAAGTTAAACTATGACGACACGTACTGTATATCAACAAGCAACTTCTAATATCTAGTGACTCCATCGAAGTTGAATTGCCTAACCAAAGTGATTAAAGTGCGTGAGCTATAAATAATCCGCTGCATTGGCATTCTACAACAACACGTATTTGTGATTGTTACTTCTGGATTAGAAGGATTACATGGAGAAAAACACCGTGTGCTAATAATCCCGAGGAAAAGAAAGAGATCGAGAGGAAGCTCACAACGAGATTGTCACGCATGAGCTCACAAGCACCGACTTGCACCACATCTGATTTAGATTGAGAACAGGTTTTAGTAGCCCACACTGGAGTTTATGTCATTTGACTTCAGATATAGAGTCGATATATTTGATTAAATCACTACAGGTCTGCTGATATTAAATATTGATTCTGGCATCAGATTGGAGTAAACCATTGTCACGTGGTTGTTCTGAGTTAATCTACCGAACAAATTCTTTTGATATGCTTTCAGATATCAGCATGATTTATGAAGAGATTTGTGCATATTCATCTTCAAAGGAAGATTGTTAAGATACTTGATTCTGACTTTATACGTGTATGTCATCGGCTCACGTTTAGCTGAATTCGGTGCATTCTCAGATGAGAAAGCTCAGGCTTATGAAATCAAATTCTCGTTCTGATTAGATGCATGTTTGGTTAAGAATGATGATGGCCTCGGGAGTTGTGTATCGTAATGGTCCTGCGCTGTCATATTCAGATTTTATTTGAAGCAGGTCAGCGCTGGGTCAATTCAGACTGAAGGCAAAACAACACCCAGACTTATACGTCATCCAGGCCAACAGGCTTCTGTTTAACACAAAGAATCTAATTATTACAATTAGGAGGTGTTGAGCCACAGGCTGTTATTGCCCCCTTTTGCATGGACAAAGTCTTTATTTGCGTACTTCTTCATGCTTCAATGCTTGCAGGGTTGCTTGTTGGATAAAAGCATATGGAGTTTATTTTCAGAGTTATGGTTTTCACATTGCAGATTATACAACAGGTGAACAAATACAACATTTTTATATTGAAAGCCCAAGCCTTACCTAGCAACCGCCCTCAACACCTTAGCAACACCCTGACATCATGCAAACATACGCTAAAAAAGACATTTATAATCAGTTTATTCATTTACATAAAACCATCCTGACAAATCCTGAAATTGTATCATGGTTTCTTTTACAAAATATTTCATTTTACAAAATAGTTACAAAAATGGATTTTAAATCATAGTTTATTTCAGCTAGTTTCCAAAGGCAACATTTTAAATTCATGTTCAGTTTAACTTCATACTAAAATAGCTCAAAATAAACTTAAAAATTCATATAAATCTATATAGACAACACAAAAAAACTATGAAACTTATAAAAACTAAACAAGTTAACTAAAATTATAATCAAAATGAAAAATATAAAATTAATACAATTCTAAATAAAAACTACTATTGTATCTCAATGAGACTAAAATAGCACTGCAACAAAATAACACTGGTCGAATCAGGAACGGTTGCAAGCGAGATTCAAACCTCCCTCACCCTCAAGACTCTAGAAGGAGGCATTGTTTTGCTTAGTTGCTTTGCTCGCATACTGTGTATATATATATATATACTAAATGCATGACCATGCATTTTATCAATGTACCTTATGCTTTGCTTCTGTGTGTGCGCGTGCGTGTGTGTGTTTGTTTGTCTGTGTGTGCGTGTGTGTGCGTGTGTGTGTGTTTGTGTGTGTGTCTGTGTGTGTGTGTGTGTGCGTGTGTCTGTGTGTCTGTGTGTGCGTCTGTGTCTGTGTGTCTGTGTGCGTGTGTGTGTGTGTGTGTGTGTGTGTGTGTGCGTGTGTTTGTCTGTGTGTGTGTGTGTGCGTGCGTGCGTGTGTGTGTGTGTGTCAGTGTCCCCAGCTGCAGAGAGACTACGTCACATCCTCAGAGAGGAAGATGAGCCCACCCCCACCCTCTTCACTGAGATGGACACACTGCAGCATGAGGGTGGAGAGATGGAGTGGAAAGAGTCTGCCAGGTGACACACACACACTTCTGAAGCCCTTGTGACATTATCGAAATTATCATTTGACTGATTCATCTAATTCAATATTTGTGCCTTAAAGTTGATCTCAAAGACTTTCAGAATTGATTTATTACTTTTACAGTTTATCCAAAACAAACTTACAAAAGAGGAGCAAAAGCAATTCATCGTAGCATTAAGACAAAGCATTTATTAATCTTAGTTCACGGTTCTACATTTACTTACACATTATTCAAATCTAGTTGTACATTATTAAAATCTGTTAATATTATTTAATGGACCGAGGTAACATGAACTGACGATGAGCAGCTGTATTTTATTAACTAACATGATCAAATATTAATAAATACTGACCAATGTATCACTCATTGTTACTTAATGCATCAACTAATGCGACCCTATTGTAAAAATGTTACTTTATTGGTTGTTGCAATGATTCCAAGCCATTTACACATTTAAACCCCAGAAACATTTGCTCCATCTTTTGGTATGTGTGAAGAAAAGTTGTCAAGGTAAGACTTGTAAAGCTGCATCTTCTGTGTGTTTTCTCAGGTGGGTCAAGTTTGAGGAGAAGGTGGAGGAGGGTGGTGAGAGGTGGAGCAAACCGCATGTGTCCACGCTGTCTCTGCACAGTCTGTTTGAGCTGCGCACCTGCCTGCAGACGGGCTGCGTCCTGCTGGACCTGGAGGGGTATTCACTGCCGCAGATAGTGGGTCAGTACACCGTACAGCCAGAAAACACCAAAGAACAGACCTGAGTTACACTACAGAACACTACAGACCTCCAGTTCAAACTCCTGTTATTTACTAAGTTCCAAAATTCTGCTTATTAACATTCCATTTTATAAATATACTCTACTGTTCAAAAGATTTTTATTGGAAAGAAATGATCCGCATGCCTGTATTCAATTGATCAAAAGTGGCAGTAAAGACATTTATGATGTAACAAGTGATTTCTGTTTCGTATAAATGCTGTTTTAAACTTTCTGTTCATCAAAGAATCCTTTTAAAAAAGTATGAAAATTAAGTTTCCACAAAAGCATGGATATGTTACTTAAGCAGCTAATCAGCATATTATTATGATTTCTGAAGATAATGTGACACTGAAGACCGGAGTAATGATGCTGAAAATACAGCTGCGCATCACAGAAATCAATAATATTTTTAAATATTTTAAAATAGAAAACAGTTATTTTAAATTGGGAAACTGTTTTATGTTATTACTGTTTTTACAGTTATTTTTGATTAAATAAATGCAGCCTTGGTGAGCATGAGACTTTCACATGTGAACTGTACTTTTGATTCTGTTTCTAGCTACTAACAGTAGCACACATTAAAAAGCACCTATTCAAAAATGAAAGCATGCATTATTCAAAACTATATTGCTCAGACATTGTTCTTTTAAAGCTCGTTTAACAGGGTTCCGTTTAACCGAAGTCTCAACTTTGTGTTGTTTTGTCATGATTCATGAAATGTATACTAATTCAAATGCAGTAAGAGCATAGATCTACACTCGACACTGTTAAAATAGAATTCAACTCACCCCGGTAACCATCTTTTCTGTTTACTGCCATCTGGCAAGCGCTTCAGGAGCATGATTGCAAAAACTGAGAGACTGAGGAGGAGCTTCTTCCCTCAGGCCATCAGGCTCCTTAACACAAACTCAGTCTCATAAACACTTACAAGATTGTTAACTGTAAAACATCCATATTCTCATCACCCGTATTGCTGCTTTGTGTACATACCCTGAACAACCCGCCTGCACATCTTATTCATATTACTATTTATTAAGTCCCAGTACACTGTTTTTTGCACATCTTATTGTTTTGCACTTTTTATTCCATTGCACATTTTACTCTTATTTCTCTTTTTTACCATATATATGCTCTTGTGTTGTGTTACTTTTATATAATTTAGATTTTTATTCTTTTGCACTGTCCACTGAGCGGACCTGATTTGATTTACATTTCACTTCTGATTATACCCTGTATAATTTATTATGTGACAAATAAAGAAACCTTGAGAAAGCAGCTCAGACCTTTTGATCTTGCAAGAAATTGATGAAAAATGTTTTAGTATTTAGATCTCAGATTTTGCTCATCTGCGCACAGTTTGAGACATTGTTGAGATCTCTTCTAAAAAAGGCTTTGGAGATTACTGGGATCTTTTTCCTCAGGAGAAACATCTGTGCCTCCATATACTCGCGTTGCTGTCACATGTCATGTGTGAAGTCTCCCCTGTGTTAGTTAAACATGAACTTGAATCCTTTGTCTGTGTTTTTCTGCCTTTCACAGATGACATCATTGAAAAGCAGGTGCAGGAGGGTCTCATAGCGCCGGAGATCCTTGAGAAGATCAGTTTTGTCCTCTTGCGGAAGCACCGTCACCAGACCAAGAAGCCGATCCACCGCTCGCTGGCAGACATTGGAAAATCCAGCCCGTCGAGTGAGTGTGTCCTGTAACCTCTGCCACAGTCAGTGATGTTCCCACTTTATTCTTCTGCCATCTTGATCATGTCTTTCTCTGTGTGTGATCTCGGGTCTGCATCAGACCCGACTCCTCGCTCTGGGTCGGGTTTCCATCGCTCCACTGAGGACCTGCAAACTCGTCAGAGCGGCGGCCTCAGCAAACTGCGTGAGTCTGGCCTTCTGTTTCTTCCCCTTTACATAGATTCATCTACAGCTACTTCCAGATCTCTGGACTTTCTAATAAGTGTAACGGATGTATGCCAGTAAGGGCTGTGTGTAAACCTTACTCAAAAAGAGGTGCTCTGCGGCTTGGTAGAGCGCCTGCCTCCCGCGCCGGCATCCGGGGTTCGAGACCCGCGCGGTGTGATGGTGCAGACCCGGGAGGGGAGACATTGGTGCCGTGACCCGGATGGGAGTGAGGTTTAGGGGGGTAAGTGTAACGGATGTATGCCAGTAAGGCTGTGTGTAAACCTCACTCCCCTGACCTCAAAAAGAGGCGCTCTAGCGACTGACGCTAGAGGCTGTAGCCTTTAGCCTCCTTGGTAGAGCGCCGCCTCCCGTGCCGGAATCCCGGGTTCGAGACCCGCTCGGTGTAATGGTGCGGACCCGGGGGGGGGTTACATAAGCACTCAAGTTTTGTTGCTTTAAATCACCGAATCTCATTGAGAATGCAGATTGCTGTCAGTGTGAACGTTCTTTAACCTCACATAGCATCATTCACACACTAACGGCTTGTTGTTGCTCAAGAAGGATAATAATTTCTGCAAGTATGCAGCAGTGCATTTCTGCCATTGTTCTGAGGATTAGAGATTATTAGAGAGGTCTTGACTTTAGTTTTTCATTCTTGTTTGATATGATTTCTTTCTGTACTCTGGGTATTTTAGGACAGAAAAACAACATATTTTATTATTATCTCTAAAGAAAGAGTTACTAAAATGTATAAGTATATATAAAAGTATCTTTTAAAAAACATGATTGCATAAAAGACTCATTCTAAGCAAAACTGTTTCAAGCAAATGTGACATTTGAAAGTTAACGATGTGTGGTACATGAATATTGTAATCATAAAATGACATTGTAGGCTATATATCAAAGTAGCATGCTATTCTGAATCTGATGCATAATTTGTGATTCATTTGTTGCTTTATTTGCCTTTGAAATCACATCAACAGAAATTACATCATAATAATGTATTTAAATGTGTGTTATTTTAGTATTATTTATATTCTGTTATAGTATTTATTAACTTTTTGAATTTGATTTAATTTTAATATTTTTTGTTTTAATTTTAATTTAAAAATGTATTTGGTAATTTGCTTTTTATTAGTATTGAAATATTTCTATTTAATTATCATTTATTTTCATATCCATTTTATATTTAATATTTTACTTTATATGTTGCTGTTTTTTTTAGTTAACCGTAACAACACTGATTAAATGAATAATCATCAAAGAGTTGTATTTGTGCTTTTCAGATCCTTCTCAGTGCCGCAGTATGAATGATATTTCCGTCACACCCAGCACCGACCAGGTTCGACATTTTTCCTTTAGGACTCCTAACATTGTGTTGTGTTGTCACATGAACATACTGAAATACACAGAACATGAATTGATTCATTAGCACAGAGTAAACAAGATGATTATAGAAACAAGAGCACTACATCTGGGGTCTTGTTTTATCTATGTGCGTTGATGTGGCAGATATGATACACATACACCCAGTGTTTGGGGTAACGCATTACAAGTAACGCAAGTTACGTAATAATATTACTTTTTTCAAGTAACTAGTAAAGTAACACATTACTGTTTAATTTAGTAGAAAATATCTGAGTTATTTTTCTCCATGTATTGACTGAGTGCGCCGTGTGAACATGATCTTACTGTAGATATAATCTAGACTAAATATGAATGTGTATTAATTCATCCCACTCACAAAAAACAGATTCAGTATTCATCAAAATGAATTAAAACAGTGGGCCAGAATATGAAAACATAAACTCAGAATATGATGCAAACCTGCGATAATTAAATATGTTAAACAACACAAATATATCTAATCTCATTTTATTAACCGATGTGTTTGCTGCTGACCTTTGATGATCAGTTCAATCATAATAATAATCAAAAATGACTTTAGATAAACTAACAATTGTGCTTCATTGTGTTTTATTGCTGAAGAGTGTTGAACTTCTCCTGTGTTCTTCTGTACAGACGTGATTTACTCGTCCTTCAGTCTGAGGTTTATTCATCACACTTTTTGGTGTGAAAGGCTTTTATATTTGCTATAAATATAACTTATTGTATTAAAAACAAACAATCAAGCCCTGCTCATATTTAAAAATTAACATGAAAGTAATGTAACGCATTACTTTCCATAAAAAGTAACTAAGTAACGTAATTAGTTACTTTTTTGGGGAGTAACGCAATATTGTAACGCATAACTTTTAAAAGTAACTTTCCCCGACACTGCGATACATCTCATAATTTATGCAGGGTAATATGCCATACGAGTCACTCAAATGCTGCCAGCAGTCGTTTGTCATTTTGTAGTGTTTTCCCTTATTTTCATGTGGTGCAAAATCTGAAATGCACAATAAAGCACTTAGTATTGCCAAAGTATTTTGAGGCGGTTGCGGGGCTTCGGTGTTTGTGTGAGGAGGGTTGTTGGCGCCGCTGCTCTCAGATCGCTAGACTTCAAAGAGAGCTAATTCTGAGTCCACTTTAATGAGTGTTTCTGCTTAAAGTGACACCCCCGGCTCACTTTCATGTGGTCACTGCCCTCGACAGGCTTCATTTATACCCTACAGCAGCATGCTGAGATTGAAAGCCAAGGGTGTCGGGAATTATGGGGTGTCAAATGCATGCAGATGCGTGCAAAAATATTTCCACTAGTTCATTTATAGAATTTGATTAATATGCAGATACATTTGTGCATGCATTTAAACTGAGTTTGATTAATCGGTGTGTTAATGCAATGACCCCAAAAAACGCCTTTAAAAGTGAACGAATTATCATTGCATTAACAAAATATGGTGGCAACTATTTTCAAAAAAAGACATTTTTTAATGCAGGTCACTTTGAATTAACTTAGTTACAGGGGAATCGACGTCATGCATCCAATAAAAATCACCTTGGTCCAAGTAGTTAAGTCATAATAAGAATGTGAAATTAGTTTTAAGAAAAGCTGAAAAAAAGATAGTTCAACTTTTAAGTGAGTCATGAGTGACCAAATACTTTTATATTTATTCTAATAGAGCGGTGGACCCTACAGATTTGATGTACATATACATAACAGGGTCGGGACATGAGAAAGGAGCTTGTTTATTCATTGCGGAAAGCGAATTGACTCTGGCATTAAAAGATTAAAAGCTGATTTTGCCCATAAGCACAAACCATTCCACATCCACGTGTTCTGTGAGGCCACTGTTGCCAAACGGCTGTTTTCATTGGTTCATGTGTGTGCGTTTGCCTGCTCGGTATTCCTGCGGTGATTGCATAACTTTATTGATCTGCTATTGGAAAAAATGAGCCGCTTCCCATTTCCATCACATGCAGGCACATCAGACATTGATAATAGAGCTCATATTGACACTGGTATCAGTGTGAACACAAACTCTTTCCAACATGGAAATTTCATGACCTACGTATCTCAGCGCTTCAGCCCATATGGACTAATTAAACCCACTCATGCGTGATCCCTAACTGTATTGTTCTTCCACCCACCAGCTGAAGAATAAGTTCATGAAGAAGATCCCCAGAGATGCCGAGGCGTCTAATGTGTTGATTGGAGAGGTGGATTTTTTAGACAAGCCGTTCGTGGTGTTCGTTCGTCTGGCTCAAGCCACAACACTAGGAGGCCTTACTGAAGTCCCCGTGCCAACGAGGTGATGCTCCCACAACAGACCGCATATGTTTAAATAGCTGATAGCAGAAGTGTAGCAGGCAGTCTGCGGATAATGAGATTAATGGTAGTTTACATGTAGTTGCTTTAAAAGTCTTAACTTATAATTAGTAGATTAAGTATTAGATTGATAAATCAATTGTCTTATTTTGCAAAGAAAGTTTTTGTCACATGATTTTGTTAATCATAATCATAACAATGATGACAAAAAGTCAACATTGTCATACATTTTCATAATTATAACATAAAAAGCCATCAAATCATCAAAACTATGAGATTAAAAAGTCACTATTATGACAAAAAAGTCACTTGATGTAATATCGACTTTCTTTTGTCATAATTATGACTTTTATATAATTTGTCTTGTTTTTCAGTAAAAGTGATTTCTAAGACCGTTTCTGCCACATAAGGAAATAAAAATACAGCAGAATGGAAAATTCTAAATTAAAACATAAAAGTTGATTTTGTGGCTTTATTTATAATTTGACTTTTTATTTCATAATTATGACTTTTGATCTTATTTAAAATTTTTATATCCTAATTTCGTATGTGGTGGAAATGCACTTGCATACTATACAGTATATACTGTATTGCAATTATATTGCAATCGTTTTATCTTTGGATATCTGTTTTTACTGGAAAACACGACAAAAAGGAAATTTAAATATTTTTGCAGTGTGGTCAGATTGAAGTGGCATCATCAATATTTTTGATTAATTTTACAGAAAGCGAAAGTATGCATTGTAAATGAATAAATGCTTATTATGAATAAAAACTGTGTGAATTGTCCAGGTTTCTCTTTGTGCTGCTCGGTCCCAATGGCAAAGCCAAATCCTACAATGAGATCGGCCGGGCCATGGCTACACTCATGGTGGATGATGTAAGAGAACACATCCGCCGTTCTGAACCTTGAGATGAAGCTTGATCACAGTATGTGTTAACGGATCTCTCTGTCTGTAGCTGTTCAGTGACGTGGCTTATAAAGCCAGAGATCGAGAGGACTTGATTGCTGGGATTGATGAGTTTCTGGATGAGGTGATAGTTCTTCCTCCTGGAGAATGGGACCCCAAGATCCGCATCGAACCCCCGAAGAAACTGCCTTCAGCAGAGATGAGGTACTAAATCACAAATCTACACTACCAGTCCAAAGATTGTTCAAAATTAATACTTTTAATTCATCAAGAATGCATTACATTGATCAAAAGTTACAGTAATGGCATTTATAATGTTAGAAAATATTTAATAAACAATAATACTCCTCTTCTGAACTTTCTATTCATCAAAGAAGCCTGAAAAATGGTTTCCCAAAAAAATATTGAGAAGCACAGCTGATAATTATTAGAAATGTTTAATGAGCAGCAAATCTGCATATTATACTGATTTCTGAAAGATCACGTGAGACTGGAGTAATAATGCTGAAAACTCAGCTTGGATCATAGAAATAAATTACATTTTAACATATATTCAAATAATATATTCATTATTTAAAACCAGTGGCGACTGGTCAATAGGGGGCGCTGGGGCCCCGCCCCCCTTCAAGTTAGCCCCTTTTAACATGTTAACAATAAGTATAAAATATATCACAAATTTAACAAAATGAAATCATTTAGTCATAGTATTCTACTGTTAGATATTATAATTTATTGAAAATCAAAAAATCTAAACTATATTTCTTTCATATTTGTGTGCAGGGCGCCGGACTAATCAGTGTGTATGTAGGTACACAAACTTTTCAGAAGCATGTGATTTGAGGCTAAGCTCTAATTGGCTGGTTTCAAATTATCCTTGGGGCGCAGGCTCCTCCCACTTTTGTTGTTAGAGCGAATCAATATTGTTTTTATATGTTTGGCCTCGTGTGATTGGACCGTTCTCAACGGCTCTCGTTCCACTCAGCAGCAGCTCGTCAGTTGACAGACAGGAACTAATTAATGTGGAAGCAAGCGCAATATCTCCAGATGAAAGAACATTCGGTTTTATCTTTACAAAAATACCCGTTCACAAGGCGTTCGGATGAAGAAAAGAAAGGATCAAGGAGCTTGGACCAGATCGCCCGTACTTTCAGTTTGTTTGCGCCCCCCCAAAATATTTTTAGCACCAGCCGCCACTGTTTAAAACTGTAATACTTTTTCAGAATATTACAGTTTTTACTGTATTTTTGATCAAATAAATGCAGCCTTGGTGAGCAGAAGGGACTTCTTTCAAAATCATTAAAACCGGCGCCAAACTTCTGAACTTCAGTATATGTTGTCAAAATAATAGATATGCTTATAAGCTGCATTATTAAAAATACACTGTAAAAAATATTTTGTAATCTAAAGCATATACTTAATGTGGTAGCATCTAAATGAACTGGTTTATTCAAGTAAAACATATGATTTAATATTGATTCAGTCATATGAAATATGGTCTTTTAAATGACGTAAGTTAGCCGGCAGCACAAGTTGTGTTTGTTTTCGCAGGAAGTCTGTTTTCTCTCTGAATGAGCTCGGGCAGCCGAATGGGAACGCAGGAGGAGGTGCGGCGTCTGCAGAAGACGAGGAGATGCCTGCTCCACATGAACTCGGAGAGGAGCTGAAGTTCACCGGCCGGTAGCGTCCACTGGACCCGCTCAACTTCTACTCATAGAGATTGGATTTGATGTACACCGTGTCTGAGACTCTTTCTGTCCGTGTAGATTTTGTGGAGGACTGTGGCTGGACATCAAGCGTAAAGCGCCCTGGACTCTCAGTGACTTCTATGATGGCTTCCACATCCAGTCCGTCTCTGCGGTGCTCTTCATTTACCTGGGCTGCATCACTAATGCAATCACCTTCGGAGGACTGCTGGGGGACGCAACCGACAACTACCAAGTACTTGACCTTGTATCCACGAATGTGTCCCATGAGCGATGGGGATATCTAAAAAGCTGATATAATACCAATATTTAGTTGTATTCAGCATAGTGATCAAAACAGACAAATATGAAGCAGTTAACTGGCCTGGCCAATATACTGCTCTGTTATTGTTTTATATCATTTCAGAGTAAAAAGTAAGAAAAAAATTATATTGTGACAAAATTAAGAGAACTAAAGTTGCAGTTGTGTGAAATAAAAATCATATTGTGACATATAAAGTCACAGTTACATG
Organism: Oxygymnocypris stewartii; assembly: GCA_003573665.1. NCBI lineage: Eukaryota > Metazoa > Chordata > Actinopteri > Cypriniformes > Cyprinidae > Oxygymnocypris > Oxygymnocypris stewartii. Next base: position 92,973 of record QVTF01011791.1, on the reverse strand, counting down.
TTTTATATATTTTATATATAAATCATAATAATGACACAAAAAGTTGAAATTATGACATAAGACAAAACTATACGATAAAAGGACAAAATTATGAGATCAAAGTTTTTATGTCACAATTTACTTTTTTTATACTATCAACATCATAATCATCACTTGCTGTGTCATAATTTAGATTTATTTAGACTATAATAACTTGTAATTTTGACTTATGTCATAATTTCAATATTTTGACAATTTTGATGTCATAATCTTTTTATCTCAATCTTATGACTTGGTATTTCATAATTTAGAATTTTTATGTCATCATTTTCATAATATATCATAATTTTGATTTTATGGTTTACCAAAGCATGATCTTTTTTCTTTTGTGGCAGAAATGGGTGTCCACAATAAGCATGCTTCTTAAAATGTATTTTAATACATTTAAATAAAAAATATTTTAATTTAAACTTTCATTACATTTATTAACAAGCTTTTGAAATGTGAAAAGTGTTCAAAAATAATTTGAAAAAGTCTTTCTTTTCTTTTCTTTGCTTCACTGCTAAAAGGCTTATCTTGGTATTTTTGTCTTGTTTCTAGTGAAAATATCTAAAAAATCTTAAATTAAGATGCATCTTACTAGATAAGCAAAATGACATAAGATCATTTATCTCATTTCCAGGGGAAAATGAATTAAGTGCATTTAGTTTAAAATAAGTAAAATGATCTTCTAGTGAGGTAACTCTTGTTTTAAGAATATTTTATTTACCCCTCTGGCAGATAAATGTACTCGTTTTAAACTAAATGCACTTAAACATTCGTCCCCTGGAAATGAGATAAATATCATTTTGCTTATCTAATAAATGCATCTTAATTTAAGAGTGTTTTGATATTTTGACTAGAAACAAGACGTAAGTAAGATCAGGAGTTTTCTCCTGCTTTCGGTCACAGTTTTCGGTCTGCATGTCCTTTCTTTGTTTTTCTTCCAGGGTGTGATGGAAAGCTTTTTGGGCACGGCTTTGGCCGGCGCGGTCTTCTGCTTCTTCAGCGGTCAGCCCCTCATCATCCTCAGCTCTACCGGACCGATCCTGATCTTTGAAAAGCTGCTGTATGAGTTCAGCATGTGAGCAGGACACCCGTGAGGTAGTGCATGTAAAAGTCAGCGGTCTTGTGTTGAGTTTGATTCTTCATGTCGTCTGTGTTCAGAAACAATGACATAGACTACATGGAGATCCGGCTCTGGATCGGCCTGCACTCGTGTCTCCAGTGTCTGATCCTGGTGGCCACAGACGCCAGCTACATCATCAAGTACATGACGCGCTTCACCGAGGAGGGCTTCTCCAGCCTCATCTCCTTCATCTTCATCTCTGACGCTCTTAAGAAAATGATGAGTATCTTCAAATATTACCCCATCAGTCGAGACTTCAAGCCAGATTACATCACCAGCTACAGGTGTGACTGCCAGGCTCCTGATCAAGGTGAGCCCAGAAAACCTCAACCTTCATTTGTATCCTTCTACTTTCTGTTTGTAAAGGAAACATCTGTGTATGTTATTGCTAGATTTATTTTGATTATTATTTTATTATCATTATTATTCATAATAACGTAAATTGTTCAGTGTAACTATACACATATGTTAGTATTATTGTTATTAATATGATCATTAATGATCATATTTTTTATAATACAATTATAAATAATAACATTTTAAATAAAAATATAAATAATTCAGGGTATTTTGTCATATTTTTGCTTTTGATGAAAATATACTTTATATTCTATAATATTTTATCATATTAATATTTAATCATATTAGTCGATTATGATAAATAAATGTATTATTATTATTATTATTATTGAAGATAATAATAATTGCTGCTCCATTTTTGACATCATTTTTGTCTTTTGATGAAAATATGCTTTAAATTTAGTCATAATTTTCTTGTCTCACTAATTAATTTGAATGAATGAGTCATTCTTTTAGTATCTAAAAATAATAATTTTGGTACAATTAGTCATTTTTTAATCTCCAGATATGATGCATTCCTGCATTCAGACACTTTTTACCTGTCTAAGACCTGTCTTAAAATATTTTCTGTTAACCAAGAAATGTAAGAAAGTATATTTTTGGTATTTGGATGACGTATTGGTTTGTTACATCTGACCACTTATGAGTATGATATTTGTTTTTGCCGCCCATCCTCAATGCGGCTGCTGACTGGGGTAAGTATGGGCTTCTACCTTCTGGACGTCTGTATACGATGTTCTTGATCTCTGATATTGGGAATGACAGTATTTCTTGTCCATTAAACACTGTTAGTGCTTGTTTCTCTTCTGTTGTAGTGTCTCCATTGGTTCTCAACGCTTCCTCTCCATTAGGCCCAGAAAACATCTCTGACTACTCCATGGTGAGCTGCAGCGGTCATCAGACTGTGTTTAACATCAGGCTTTCTTCACAAGTATCACTGTCATTGTTCTGTCTCGTGTTGTCTTTGTCCACACATGATCTCAGTTCAACTTCTCTGCTCTGGACTGGAATCAGTTGAGTAAGAAAGAGTGCTTGATGTTCGGTGGTTCCCTGGTGGGCAAATCCTGCAAATACGTCCCTGATCTGGCCATGGTGTCTTTCATGTTGTTCTTGGGCACTTACTCCATGACTATCTCGCTCAAGAAGTTCAAGACCAGCCGTTACTTCCCCACAAAGGTTGGAAACGGTGTATTTCCCGTGCACATGTCACACATGGAGACGTATTCCTTCCCCCGGTCTGTATTGTATTGACTGCTGTCCACATCTTCTTCTGGTTGTTTCTTGTTTTTCTCCAAGTGTCGCTCCTTGATAGCAGATTTTTCCATAATTGTCTCCATCCTGGTCTTCTGTGCTCTGGATTATGTGCTGTCCTTGGACACTCCCAAACTGCATGTGCCCACCCAGATAAAGGTCCAGCATGTGTCTCTGTCCTCGTTATACCAAAAACCGGCCTTTAAACCTTATATTTGAATGAAATGCTGCTTTCAAGTCATCATTGTGTATAAGAGAAAAGTGCTCGAGTGGCACCAAAAGATTGTAAATTCAGGATTTTATTCCAATAATTAATGATAATATAAAAATAAATACAATTCAAAATGAGGTTAATAATTATTATTAATAATAATGATAAATAATATTTATTAAAACCACTGCTAATAATAATTGGTAATAGAAATAGGTTTATGACGAATAATTATTATTATTTTGAATAAAATGTATAATAACAATAATAACGTTACAAATTGAGTAATTATTTTTGAATAAATTATTATAATTTTTTTAATAAAACATTGACATGTATTATTATTATTATTATTATTATTATTATATAAGCCCTAGCTTTCCCAAATTTGGTGAAAGTAAATTTGTATTGATTAAGTATGTTTCTTATGTAAATCTGGATTTTAAAATTTAGTTTGTATGCATTTTATTTTATTTAAAACTGATATAATAATATTGGTATTATTTAATAATAATTGATAATAATACATATTTTTGTTAAATGCAATATTATGAAATATTGAATCAGAAATTTGTATGAGTGTTTCACAGGACATAAAATTATTATAACTTTAAATGAAATACATTCAATTTAGTTCATTTCTATTTATAATAACAACAAACAAAAATCACATTGTATTAGGAAAGAAATAATGATGTATTTATGTCTGCTGAAGGACTTGAAGGCATCACATCTGTCACTGTTGCGTTTCCAAATCGATTTCTCTTCTCTTATATCGCCTCTGATGTTGTCTAGTTGTAGTTTCTCCATCTTTATCTTTCTTGTTTCCTCTGGAAATGTGCAGCTTCGGAAGCTCATCAGTGATTTTGCAATCTTCACATCAATCATGACATTTGTTGGTCTTGATATGTTAATGGGGCTTAAAACACCTAAACTGATTGTGCCAACCGAATTTAAGGTACGTTGTGCTACAGATACACACGTATCTTTCTTCTCCTCCCGACTGCATCTTGAGCTTTTCACGATGATTATATACTAACGTCACATGAATGCACACATGTATGATTTCCGTCTCATCCTCTGGTCACTGCTCTGTGTCTGTGCAGCCGACTCGGCCGGACCGCGGCTGGATCGTCATGCCCTTCGGGAAGAACCCTTGGTGGATGTGCTTGGTCAGTTTTGTACCTGCTCTGCTGGTCACCATCCTCATCTTCATGGATCAGCAGATCACGGCTGTCATCGTCAACAGAAAAGAGAACAAACTAAAGGTGCTGAGCGTCACCGTTCAATCATACAAGCACACAAAACCCCTGAGAAAACTATACTTCAATTACTTCATCTCTATATGCTCAATATCTTATTCTATTCTGCACCTAATATAGACTTTATTTTTATATGCTCAATATCTTATTCTATTCTACAACTAATATAGACTTCATCTCTATATGCTCAATATCTTATTCTATTCTACACCTAATATAGGCTTTATTTTTATATGCTCAATATCTTATTCTATTCTACACCTAATATAGACTTCATCTCTATATGCTCAATATCTTATTCTATTCTACAACTAATATAGACTTCATCTCTATATGCTCAATATCTTATTCTATTCTACAACTAATATAGACTTCATCTCTATATGCTCAATATCTTATTCTATTCTACACCTAATATAGACTTTATTTTTATATGCTCAATATCTTATTCTATTCTACACCTAATATAGACTTTATTTTTATATGCTCAATATCTTATTCTATTCTACACCTAGGCTTTATTTTTATATGCTCAATATCTTATTCTATTCTACACCTAATATAGGCTTTATTTTTATATGCTCAATATCTTATTCTATTGTACACCTAATATAGACTTTATTTTTATATGCTCAATATCTTATTCTATTCTACACCTAGGCTTTATTTTTATATGCTCAATATCTTATTCTATTCTACACCTAATATAGACTTTATTTTATATGCTAAATATCTTATTCTATTCTACACCTAATATGGACTTTATTTTTATATGCTCAATATCTTATTCTATTCTACACCTAATATAGACTTTATTTTATATGCTCAATATCTTATTCTATTCTACACCTAATATAGACTTTATTTTTATATGCTCAATATATTATTCTATTCTACACCTAATATAGACTTTATTTTTATATGCTAAATATCTTATTCTATTCTACACCTAATATAGACTTTATTTTTATATGCTAAATATCTTATTCTATTCTACACCTAATAAAGACTTTATTTTATATGCTCAATATCTTATTCTATTCTACACCTAATATAGACTTTATTTTTATACGCTCAATATCTTATTCTATTCTACACCTAATATAGACTTTATTTTTATACGCTCAATATCTTATTCTATTCTACACCTAATATAGACTTTATTTTTATACGCTCAATATCTTATTCTATTCTACACCTAATATAGACTTTATTTTTATACGCTCAATATCTTATTCTATTCTACACCTAATATAGACTTTATTTTTATACGCTCAATATCTTATTCTATTCTACACCTAATATAGACTTTATTTTTATACGCTCAATATCTTATTCTATTCTACACCTAATATAGACTTTATTTTTATATGCTCAATATCTTATTCTATTCTACACCTAATATAGACTTTATTTTTATACGCTCAATATCTTATTCTATTCTACACCTAATATAGACTTTATTTTTATACGCTCAATATCTTATTTTATTCTACACCTAATATAGGCTTTATTTTTATACTCTCAATATCTTATTTTATTCTACACCTAATATAGACTTTATTTTTATACGCTCAATATCTTATTTTATTCTACACCTAATATAGGCTTTATTTTTATACGCTCAATATCTTATTCTATTCTACACCTAATATAGACTTTATTTTTATATGCTCAATATCTTATTTTATTCTACACCTAATATAGGCTTTATTTTTATACGCTCAATATCTTATTCTATTCTACACCTAATATAGACTTTATTTTTATATGCTCAATATCTTATTTTATTCTACACCTAATATAGGCTTTATTTTTATACGCTCAATATCTTATTCTATTCTACACCTAATATAGACTTTATTTTTATACGCTCAATATCTTATTCTATTCTATTAATTGACAGTAGTGTTTTTGCATGTAGCATTGCTAAATATCTTCTTCTCGTTTGACCTGAGCAGAAAGGTTGTGGTTATCACCTGGACCTGTTCTGGGTGGGCATCCTCATGGCCGTCTGCTCCTTCATGGGTTTGCCGTGGTACGTAGCAGCCACAGTCATTTCCATCGCCCACATCGACTCTCTGAAGATGGAGAGCGAGTCCAGCGCTCCTGGCGAGCAGCCACAGTTTCTTGGTGTGCGGTAAGTCATAACCAGACTTCTCGTGTAGAGTTTAGCAGAAGTATTTTGTGGTGTAGTTGCGAGGAGCATTGTGTTTGTGTTTGTTGCAGGGAACAGAGACTCACAGGCATACTGGTGTTCGTCCTCACCGGAGTCTCTGTCTTCCTTGCACCAGTACTGCAGGTAATCAAAACGCTCTTACTTTACTTGAATGAAGTCATGCTCACTTGTATTCTTAGTGCTGTGCTGATAACTGTGTGTATTTCTGCGCAGTACATCCCTATGCCTGTGCTGTATGGTGTTTTCCTGTACATGGGCGTTGCATCTCTCCATGGCATTCAGGTACACGTGGCTCTGTAAATCTGTCGTTCAGATTTAATAGTTCATCCTAAAATGAAAATTTACTCACTCTCAGGCCATACAAGATGTAGATGAGTTTGTTTATCATCAGAACAGATTTAGAGAAATGTAGCATTACATCACTTGCTCACCAATGGATGCTTTGCAGTGAATGGGTGCCGTCAGAATGAGAGTCCAAACAGCTGATAAAAACATCACAACAATCCACATCACTCTAGTTTGAAAAGCTGTGTTTGTAAGAAACAAATCCATCTTCAAAAAATATGTGTCCTCTATCCATAATATTACTTTATCCAGTGAAAAATTAGAGAAATGTACACCGATCGAGCAAGTGAATCCAGTTCAAAACTGTTTTGGGTTGATGTAGATGGATTTGATGTGAGAGGACAACGGGATGAACTTTCTCTCTATAGTGGGAGCGTTATTATGGATTATGGACTCATATTTTGACCAGAAGAAATAGTTTAAATGTAAAATATCTTACCTGTGTATTTGTTTCTTACAAACACACAGCGTTTCACTTCAAAAGAGTGCTGTTGATTATTGTGGTGTTTTTATCAGCTGTTTGGACTCTCATTCTGACGGCACCCATTCACTGCAGAGCATCCATTGGTGAGCGAGTGATGTAATGCTACATTTCTCCAAATCTGTTCTGATGAAAAACAAACTCATCTACGTCTTGTATAGTCTGAGAGTGAGTGGATTTGGGTGAACTATTCCTTCAGTAGATCCCTCAAGAGATTTTTTATTCATCACTTACACAATTATACAGAATATAACCAGCAGTGAAATATAAGTGCGGTCCGCTCCATGGACAGTGCAATTATATGGAACACAAACAGAGAGAATATACATAAATATAAGTGTGGTAAAAAATAAGAATATAAAATAAAATGTGCAGGACAGTATACTATAGACCTAATAAATAATAATATAAGCAGGAATGTGCAAACAGGTTGTACAGGGTATAGCAGCAATACGAATGATGGAGAATCATGAATATCTTACTGATTATTAAATGAAGTCATGTCGATGTTATGAGACTGAGTTTGAGATTTCACCAGAGTTTCCCTGTTTGGTTCAGTTCTGGGAGAGGATGAAGCTGTTCTTCATGCCAGCCAAGCACCAGCCAGATTTCGTGTTCCTGCGTCACGTACCGCTGCGGCGCGTGCACCTCTTTACTGTGGTGCAGATCACATGTTTGGCCGTCCTCTGGATCCTCAAGTCCACTATGGCCGCCATCATCTTCCCTGTCATGGTGCGAGTGCTGGTTTGATGCGTCATACTTCACCCCAGAATCTAAAGAAGAAATAGAAATGCTGATTCATTTCCATGAAAATAGTCATACTGCAAAAACTCTAAAAACAGATTTTACTTTAATGTATGCAAAATATAATTGAACTATTTTTCTTCTTGATAGTCCTCAAATAAGCTTTATTTTCTTTGTGCAAAAATTTAAATTTAAATTTTTAAAATGATGTTTAAATGTTATGTTTACTTGGAAATAATGCCAAAACAGTGCAACAATAAATCAATAATATATCATGTCTTAAAATAGGCTTTATTTTATCTACAAGTTTTTATTATTATTATTTTATTTGTAATTTTATTTTGTGTCAAAATATGACCTGGAGTTTTCATGTAAATCTTCCAGAATAGTAGCATGCATTTTATTTTTATTCTGAAAAAATGTATAGTGATTGAAAATTGCTCAATTTTCATTAAAATAATGTCATAGTGCCGAACCATTTAAAAGATCCTAAAATAGGCTTTAGTATCTTTAGGACAAATATATAATTTACAGTTTTTGATTTAATTGTGGGATAAACTATGACCTGGATTCGTATTCACCCATTGGTGAGCATTATAAGCCTTTCATCAGCTCCTTGATTTGGATGTGGTTCTCCGGCTCTATTGTCATGTGACCGGTTCCTCTGTCAGATTCTGGGCCTGCTGGTCGTGAGGAAGATGCTGGACCTGATCTTCTCACAGCATGATCTGGCCTGGCTGGACGACATCCTTCCCGACAAGGACAAGAAGAAGAAGGAGGATGAGAAGAAAAAGAAAGAGAAGAAGAAAGCCAGAAAGTCGGAGGAACACAACAGTGATGAAGAGGTGAGGTTAGATTACTAATGCACTCATGAACACAGAAGATCTTATCAAGATGTTTGAGTGGGTTAATATGTCTTCTTTTATTCCACAGTGTTGCTGAAAAGGCACTGTATAACACTTACTACTGCTCATGTGTCCCTCCTAATAACCATAGCTGTTGTTGAAATGTCTCTGTGTATAATAGATGGTCATATGTGCAGCGTTGAATGACGTGTTTGCATGAAATGTTTGTTTATTCAGAGTCCAGAATTAACAATTGGCCTTGGATACATTTAATTGTTTCAGGCCAGTTGGCTTGTACGAGGAAGTGCAACAAAGTGCATGACTTAAATTGCATTATCTCATTAAGTCAAAGTTTTTTGAGAGAATCAACCAACCAAGGTTCATTTTGACCCTGGGTACTTACTCTTACAAAACATACACTACTGTTCAAACGTCACGAAGACTTTTTCATAGTTTTGAGAGACGTCTCTTATGCTCACCAAGGCTGCATTTATTGGATCAAAAATACAGTAAAAAATAAATAACATTGTGAAATATTATTTCAATTGAAAATAATTGTTTTTTATTATATTTTATATTCTATTATAAATGATAACATTTATTAATGATGACAAATTAATTCATTAAAATGCATGTATGTGTATATATATATGTATATATATATATATATATATACACATAATTCATTTTGTAAAAATTAAATCTTAATATATATTTGTATCTATTTATTATTAAAATTCATCGAATAAAGAAACCCCCCCCCCCCCCAAAAAAAAACATTTATATATATATTTTTTTTTAAATCAGGATTCTTTAATGAACAGAAAGTTCAAAAGAACAGCATTTATTTGAAATATAAGTCTTTAGTAAAATTTAAAATGTTTTTAAAGTCACTTTTGATTTAATGTCTCCTTGCTGAGTAAATAAATAAACAGTAGTGTACCTGCATGCATGTTATCTGTTACACTGGTGTCGTCTTCTCCCAGTCGAAGTGTCCCAAAGACCCCCCCCCATCAGTGAAGATCCCTCTGAAGCCAATGAGTCCGTCGTGTTGTCCAATCCCTCCTAATCCTGACCCCTCCGCCTAACTGTGAGTACTGGGACCCGCAGGGATGCTGTTCCACGAGCAAAGGACTGAACCGTAAACTCATCTTTATATTGTTCTTTCTAATTCGTGTTTGAGTAGGAGCATCACCCTTATCCCTGCCCCCCTGGACCTGGATCCGGACAGACATCCCTCACCTGAACCTGAAGCATCCGGCCGATCACACACAAACCATGATGAGACACAAACACAGCATCCCTGGCGCTTCCCCAAACACACCAGGCTCACAGATGAATGATATTCGTACGTACTTTACCAACGCAGCGAGTGACGCACGTTTCCAAACCCACATTGAGCATATTGAGCGTGAGTCATTCAGATCTTGGATCTAGACGAGCTGTGCTCATACACACAAACACTTGCTGCGTGTTAACCAGATTCAGAGAAGACCTAAGACTCAAATAAGAAGAGCTTTAAACTAAGATCAGGATTGTATTATCATATTGTATAAATATATGTGAACTGTACGGTATTAAATATGAACCTAGTGAGACAAAAGCACAAATAAATTCAATTATAGTTAGAAAAACAGTGCATCTAGTAAATCCAGTTGGTTAAATTGTTGTATTACAATTACAACATATATTCCAAACATAGATTCGGAGTTCATATTGTAGAATGTTTTATTATAAATCATAAATGTGTATGTGAATACAGTTGAAATGTTTCCAGACAGTTATAAATGTCTTTGTGGTCTGTGAACCACGCACAGGTTTGTTTTATTCAGATTGTGTTTTGTTCAAATAAAGAAAGATAGAAGCCTGAATCTATTTTTATTGTCATTTCTGATTGTCAACTCTTAAATTCCCATGTAGAGATTTACTAGATTTGTTTATTCTTTACAGTAAAATAAATAAATGTTAAAACTTAAATACATAATTAGTTAACTAACACTAAAACCTTTAAAAGAAAAAAGAAATTAAATAAATGTAATAGTTGCAAAGACAACATTTCCATTAGTTTGCATTAAGTTTTGGAATTCTAAAATTAAAATAATAGCGACTAATATTGAAATGATAGAAATGCACAACAAAATGATTAGAACTTTAAATAAAATGACAGTGTAAACAGAAAATATACAAATAAAATCGATCAAAAAGCTATAATAGTACATCAGTGATATTAAAGTAACACTGGAACAATGCTATATATTACAATATCGTAGTATTATATTAGCCAGCTTTGACATCTAATGGGAATTTAATACAAATAATATTTTGAGATGATGATATCATATTTATTTATTGTTAACTGCAGTAATTGTGGCGGGAACTATCGTTACAGTAATGCATTTATAGTTGGGTTTGTAATTAATAAGAAAACTAAATGATTTTCTATTGAAATGCTGCAAATAAATGCTAAATAGGCTTTTAATTAAACCACCAGATGATACACTAAAACGTGATTTTAATTGAAAACAATCACTAAATAACGTATAATATATATTAGTACAATTTAATTGAAATGTATTAACGGATATATACTGTAAAGATATTACTGTAAATTCTATGTTTATATAAAAAACATCTCCTAAATCCTTCTCCTTGACGTCGCGCACACGTCCACGCGCGTGACGTCACGTCCATTCACACGCGCTGATTTGACGGGAATTACTCGACTTCCGGTCGAGGAGCAACACAAGAGACTTCCCTGCGGTAGCGGAGCGGAGCAGAGCGAGACACAATAACAAAGCCATGGGAGAAATGTCCGGCTTCGAGAACAGACTGCAGTCGTACTCTTCCACACAGCTGCTCGAACAGCTGGAGGACGATGACAAGCTCCGGAGAATGGTCGGGGAGATGGACGAGGTGGGTTTAATCCCGGAACATGATTGAGTTTCTGCGGACAGAGAGAGAAAGAGTAACGTTACGTTAGATCAGTGACAGCTGCTCGAGCTTTAGTGTTTTGCGTTATTTTGATGCATTCTGGGACAGAGATCTTTCACCTTTGACTACAGCGGTGTTGATTTGTTGGGGAGTGTTGTTGACTGAAGGAGTGGCTGATGGAGAGGACGAGTGTCAGACTGAATGAAGGCAGTGTGAACTGAACATATAAAATAAAGACAAAAAGATGAGTGTGATATATCATATGAAGACTGGTTAGTATGACCGGTCTGCTGCTGTCAACCAAACATGCGATTTCTTTTCTATATAGCAATGCTGATGATCCCTCAATACAGGTGCATCTCAATAAATTATAATGTCGTGGTAAAGTTCATTTATTTCAGTAATTCAACTCAAATTGTGAAACTCGTGTATTAAATAAATTCAATGCACACAGACTGAAGTAGTTTAAGTCTTTGGTTCTTTTAATTGTGATGATTTTGGCTCATATTTAACAAAACCCCACCATCATCTCACTATCACAGATGCAGGACATGCAGCAGAATAAAGAGCTGACGATCGCCAGTAACCGCAGCCTGGCGGAGCAGAACCTGAGCCTGCAGCCTGAACTGGACCATCAGAAGATCCAGCTGACCAAACGCTACTGCTGTTTACAAGATCTGCACGAGTCCTACCAGCTCCGCAGGTCCACGCTCGGTCAGATATGAACTTACCTCACTCACACTCTCAAACCAGTTTTCAAATGAGGAATCAATAGATCGAGTGGTGTCTGGGTTGTGCCTTAGTTTCTCTATTGTTTTCATACTTGCTGAAGCTAATGACTAAAAGTTGTTTGACCAATAGCATGCAGGCATTGGACATAATCAACCAATCGTGACATGCGAGAAGCAATGCGAATATGTGTATAAAAGGAATGAGGACTGTAGAGAGAATGACAATATGAAAACAAAACCAGGGCATTTTAGAAATCTCATCCTGGACATGGTGAAAAAACACCAGATTATTTGAACACATTGAGCAAAAGTGATGAATGTAGGGAAGAGAAAACATCTTGAAGCGTTTGAGACATGCGTGATGTTCAGACATTTTTAAGCATGACCTGACTATCTAAATACTTTGCAGAATATAAACTATGTAAATATTCCGGTGTAGACGGGACTGCACAAGAGCACATGTTTATTTTATCCAAACCTTTTTGTCTTCCTTCTTTGTTGTAAAACAACAAAGTATTCTGGTGAACCTGTTTGGTCACATAAAGCTTCCTCTTTATTTCAGTTGCAGCTGATACTGATCATCCAGGTCAAATATCAGTGTTTTGTGCTCTATGTTTATCCAGTTTTCTCCTTAAATAATTTTAGGAAATCTTTTATCTTGTTTTGTCAGCGTAATGATTTAACAAAGCAGACGTTTTGAAAGTGTCAGTAGGATGCAGATTAGAATACAAAGACTGCTTGAATAATTTCCCAAAGAAACTCTACACTGATGTACGTTATCCACACGATGTAAAACACTCCCTCTATTATTAGACCTGTGCTCTTTATGGGTTTGTTTGGTCACTATCCGGTACAGTGTTTCTATTAGAGCAATGCAAAATTATCTTTTTTTAAAGGAATAATTCACCCAAAAATGTGCATTTGCTAAAGATTTACTTGCCATCAGACAGTCCAAGATTTAGATGAGTTTATTTCATCATGGCAAAAGATTTGGAGAAATTAACATTACACCACTAGCTCACCACTGGATGCTCTGCAGTGAATGGGTGCCGTCAGAATGAGAGTCCAAACAGCTGATAAAAACATCTCAATAATCCACACCACTCCAGTCCATCAATTAACATCTATAATCCATTATAAAGTTGTTCCATCATAAAGAGAATAACCGATTGACTGGAGTAGTGTAGATTTGTGTCAGCTGTTTGGACTCATTCAGTATGACGGAATACATTAATATTTCATGCTAATTTTAATTTTTGGGTGAACTGTTCTTTTAACATACCCTCTTTGACCCATTACACTGTCCGATTATAAATTATTAATGAGTCTTTCTAACTGCTAATGTAGTACAACTGGATGACTGATGAAATATTGAAGTTATTTAGCATGTAATCATGTTTTAAAATTGATATTTTTTCAGGTAACATTTCACTTGACACATTGTTGGCTCTTTTGCAAACTGAGGGAGCCAAGATCGAAGAAGAAACCGAGGTAACAAAATGTTCCATATTTTCAGAAATCCATAATACAGATTTTTACACAATGTTAAGATTCTCCCACGTGTTTTGTAGAACATGGCCGATTCATTCTTGGACGGATCCTTGCCTCTGGACAGCTTTATTGATGACTACCAGAGCAAGAGGAAGCTGGCACATCTGAGGCGTGTGAAGATCGATAAGCTACAGGAGATGGTGCTGAAGGGTGTTCATCTTCCTCAGGGTTCCTCTACTGATCCTTCACATCCTCAGGAGACCCATAACTCCACCGCAGCTTTCCAAAGGCTAGCTAATGCTTCTCCAGCTCACGCAAGACCAGCACCAACATCTCAACTATCAGCAATGCCTTACAACCCTCAGAGCATCGGTGCTCCTCTGCCAAACATGGTGCCATCATATTCATACCCACAAGCACTCCCTCAAGGGCCCGGCGCAGGTCTCGCCCCCCGGGCAGGTTTTATAATGCAATGATGTTCTTCTGCCTGAACCTGTCCACTAGAATGTGAAATGTCACTTTCCTCCCTTTTTCTTTAGATGCACTTTGATCGTAACAGGTTTGGGTTTAGAACCTGTGCCCACAGAATTCAGATGTTCAGCAGATTTCGGCTCATTCTCTGCCACTTAAATATGTATTGTATCTTGGTATGATTTTTTTTTTTTCATATGTTCAATACAGAAAATGCAGAAAGGTCTACAGATTGCTTGTGAACCTGCTAACAACATATTAATTTCAGTTTATTTGCATAACCTAAAATGCTGTAAGATGCATTAAGATTGATTCAGAATCAAAAGTTTTAATCAGAAAAGTCATGTAAATTACTTCTAAACAATTGCATTTCTTATGTAAATATCCTAATTTAACTGAAAATGTTCAAATAGGCCCTTATGCACATGTAAGACAACTTTACTGTGTACTTTTATATTTTGTGAGGAAACCTTTCTATTGTCACTGTAACGACAACAGACAATATTGGCATTTTGGACTACTGGTTTAAAAACTGACCAAAGATGCACTCCAACTGTTCCATGAAAGCGGTTTTGAATATAGTGGCTTTGTTGGACTTCATTTTGATTTCATTTAAACATGAAATGAAATGTGGTATTAACAGACCAGCCTGACAGTGCGTCTGCTGTAGAAATACTCTTAAGGCCCGTACACATCCGCGTGCGTTATTCGCCAGCGTTTTTCAACGCGTTTTTTGTGTTCACACCCAAGCGATTTTCGCTGACGATGAGCCGAGTGAACATGCAAATTCATTCCCTGACATTAGATGGCGCTTAATGTAAAACAGAAATACCCCGGTACACAAGGTGGCGCTGCGCAACTTTACGCTTCTGACACTCGCTTGTCACTCAGAAGAAGAGAGCAAGTATTTACACGCTTGTCAAAATCATACAAAGAAAACATGGATATTTCAAGCACCAGAAGCTCCAGCGATGAAGAAATTATTGTTCTGTTGAATGAGGAAAGACGGTGTAGACGCTACTTGGCGTATATCTTCTTCGTCGTTACGTATGTGTGCTCGGCAAGACTGTTTTGTGTTTAAACGCCCCCAAGTTGTGTTTTACTGTAACTTCAGCAGCTCCAGACACGTGAGCAAAAGCGCCAATCTCATTGGTCGGATAGTTTTTGACGCGGCGCGTCAAACCAAAAAAACGAACCCGAGGCGTTTTTTTTAAAAATGATGCTTTTACGCGTGGCGTTTTTCGCGTCGGTGTGCACACTCACATTGGCGCCCTTTGTTTAGTCACGAGGCGTTAAACGTCGGCGAATATCGCGCGTGAAATTCGTCCCATTGTGTACGGGCCTTTAGTGTTAATCAGACTTTGGTAAACAGTTTAATTATCCTAAACTGAATCAAACTGTCCTTAGACAGCTACCATATTAAAACTAATATAAATACGATATTCTTAAATTAATTCGAACACTGTTTACAACATTACAGATATGTAAAGTGATCTATTTAGGCCCTGTATTTCTGATGCAGAGAAGTGCAGGTACTTTGATGTTAAAAACTGTCATGCTGGGTTGTGACAAATCTTGTGCACGTTTTATATGAAGGATGTTATTATGCAAGTCTGTAAAGTTAGAGAGTAAAGTCACTTACTGTATACTGATGTAAGTACAGGTTAAAAGAAATCAAATGTGCCTTGCAACCGAACAAACAAAAAAAATGACGATTAATGAAGAAAGCATTTAATCACACCGTCGCTGTGCTTTGATAAATCTTCGAAGCATCTACATCTTTCTGTTTCTGAAGATGATTTATGGTGCAGAATCCTTCTGAACTGTTTTATCTGTAGTGTGGTAACCTGTAACACTCCTGATGTAAAGTACTGTACATTGTAGCTGTTTGATTAGTGGCTATCAGTGACTAGATTTTTTTTAATGCTGATTAATAAACGCGTAAAAGACTACCAAATGTGAATATTTATTGCTATATTCAGAACTTAGAGTAACATCACATTTCTTCTTCTCCTTCGGGAGTGTCGACTCCACCTCTTCGTAATCTTTCTCGAGAGCATCTAAATCTTCACGGGCTGTAAACTCGCCCTCCTCCATACCTTCTCCGACGTACCAGTGCACGAAGGCTCTCTTCACGTACATTAGATCAAACTTGTGATCCAGTCGGGCCCAGGCCTCAGCGATGGCTGTGGTGTTGCTCAACATGCAGACTGCCCTTTGAACTTTGGCCAGATCTCCTCCCGGAACCACAGTTGGTGGCTGATACCAAGCTGAATATTGTAAAAACACAGTTTAAGGAACACATTTTTTCATACCTAACAACTTTACAAACATTACTATTGTATGCTATATCATAGCATTGTTCCACTTGTAATAGTTACCCATATTGAAAAGTTATTTTGTTTCCCGTATACAATCCAATGTTGAACACAAAAGACCCAGGCTGACCTTGAACCCTGTGGGACACCAGTCAACAAACTGAAAGGTCCTCTTGGTCTTTATGCTTCCGGCATTGACATCCTTTGGAACCACGTCTCCACGGTACAGCATACAGAAGGCTATGTACTTCCCATGCCGAGGGTCGCACTTCACCATCTGATTGGCTGGCTGAAAGCAGGCATTGGTGATTTCCATGACGGACAGCTGCTCATGGTAAGCTTTCTCGGCGGAGATCACCGGAGCGTACGTGACCAGGGGGAAGTGGATGCGAGGGTACGGCACCAGGTTGGTTTGGAACTCTGTCAGATCGACATTGAAAGGCGGTTGAGGTTGGTGTATGTGGGA
Organism: Oxygymnocypris stewartii; assembly: GCA_003573665.1. Classification (NCBI taxonomy): domain Eukaryota; kingdom Metazoa; phylum Chordata; class Actinopteri; order Cypriniformes; family Cyprinidae; genus Oxygymnocypris; species Oxygymnocypris stewartii. The sequence continues at coordinate 75,740 of QVTF01011791.1, read as the reverse complement.
CGCTCTATTTCCAGGTTATTTCGGCAGATATCATAGATGGCCTCGGTGTCCACCATGAAAGCGCAGTCAGAGTGGTCGAGGGTGGTGTGTGTGGTCATTGTCCTGCTGGAATACCCATCCACGACCCATTTTCAATGCCCTTGCGCTGATGGTACACGGCCCAGTCCATCGTCCCTTTGATGCGGTGCAGTTGTCCTGTCCCCTTAGCAGAAAAATACCCCCATAGCATAATGTTTCCACCTCCATGTTTGACGGTGGGGATGGTGTTTTTGGGGTCATGGGTCACATATTATAGTCATAATAAATTAATAAAAAATAAACAAACAAAAGAAATCAAAACTTTTTTTTTTCAACAATAGTATATAGGCAGTGGCGGCTGGTCTATAGGGGGCGTTCACATCAAGTTAGCTAGGGAAGAAACCAACTTCAACATGTTTAAAAATAAGTTAAATATATATTGCAAATTAATCACGAAATTGCATTATTTAGTTGTACTATTCGACTGGTAATCATGTTAGCAGTTATTAAAAATTGTAAAAATCAAAACTGTATTTTGTTTGTGTGTGTGCGCGGCGCCGGGGTCTGAACTTTTGAAACCCATGTGACTTGAGGCTGAGCTCTAATTGGCTTGTTTCAGATTGTCCGATCTGCACTCAAGACCCTCCCACTTTAGATCTTAGCGAATCAATATTGTTTTCATATATTTTGGCTTCATGTGATTGGACCGTTCTGGACTGTCTAATAGGCACAATCTCTCTTCCGAGATGAAAGTAAATTCGATTTTAACTTTACAAAAAATCATTTCACAAGGCATTCAAATGAAAAAAAATACAAATACAGATCAAGGAGATTAGACGGAGTTGGTGAGCAGGATGCGATGTAAGTCATGCCTTTTATTGTTTTTCCTGATTGTTATTTCAAAGTCCTGTCTCTGAAGCGTTGGCGATGACACAGAAGGTAATTATAACAATGTAGTTTAACTTGAGCCGATCATCGAGATCCAAGCACAACTGGCTTGTGTAGATCATGTAGTTATACGAGAGTTGTCTCTTTTCAAATACATTATGAGTTTTTATGTAAGGATTATTATACAAATATATAAATAATATAGTGTCTCATATTCAGTCTGACATATATGTCTGACAACTTGAATCAAATATTGTCAATAACATTCAAATTAAGATAAAAAAAACATAATGGTCTATCTCTAGGAGAGTACAGTTTTGCATACTTATTACATTGGAATTTATTAAACCTTATGGAAATATAATGAATGTATATGCACATTTTTTGCATTTTTTCAATTTTATTGAATCGTTTTCAGTTCTTATCATGAATGATTTTCTATCCTGTGGCTCCCTCATGTGGACAATTATCTCTGAATTACGTTAATATAAATGGATCATATTTGTTTTATGATTACAAATGTTTAATGGTTACTTACAGATAATATACACACATTAAACTCAAATTCACTGATTTGGTATCTTATTTTACACTTTAACAGTTGAATTTTCATCTTTCACATTTTTAAGCAGTAATGATTCATTATTAGGTCACTTGTTAAATGGTTATTTAACAATTGCATTCGGTCATATGCTGTTGCATTAACATTTTCCAGAGGTCTAAACATATTTCAGAGGCCTAGCAAGAGAATAGTTATACAGTGGAGTAATTTGCACAACCAAATCGTTCAAAAAGACCCAAAACATGTATTAATAAGTAAATGGTCATGTATAACCATTACCATGTTTCTTTCAAAATACCATTACTTTTACTACAATAAACGTTTGTAACTGGAGTCATTAACTTACACATACAAAAATATGATTCGTACACTATTTGAATCATGTTTTACAGTAGTTACACTAACTGTACTATGGTATTTTGACATGTAAATACATTCTGACCAACAATGGTGGGTTCGAGGTCCACGAACACCGTTCTGGGTACATGTTAACAGATGTCCTGACATGTTATCATACCCGTCAGATTTTCCAACCTCGGTTTACTGCGCATGCGCACATCAATATTTAATCCCTTTTCTCACGCGTAACAACAATATTTAATGTATCGACATTACTGTAAGGTGTAAGTTTAGGGTTGGGTTGGTGTAGACGTTAATAAAACACAATCTAATAGGTAGAAAAAATATTTATCGTTGGTTTCCGGTACTAGATGTATCCCTTCCATCCACAACCGCGAATATAACACGTAACGTTAATTACTGTATGTGCATTACTGTAAGGGTAGGTTTAGGGTTGTGGTAGGTGTACACATTTATAAAACATAATATAACAGGTTATCATTTTTCGTTGTCGAATTGTACTACCCACTGTTTGAATTGGAGGTAACGTTAGCAAAATCTGAAATGGATAGAACACCGTGCTCCAGACACTAACGTTACAGCTCCCAGCACGCGTTACCGATCTGACCCACGTGATACACTCGCGCTACAGAAAAAACGTTATATCACATTAATGACACCTTACAATGTCTTATTTTTGTCTGCTCCTTTAAGTTGTACATGAATTATCATATTTATAATAATAGGCTTATACATCTGGAAAAAAAAACAAGGACCGTTGGTCGGCTAACCGCTCTGCTAAGTTAACTTAATTCAACTTTATCAGATAACGTTACTGACATATTACTTGCCATTTTATAGGAATAATTTTCAACGTGATTGGTGTAAATGCGATTTTGATACGAAAAACTTCGTGTTTACACTGTAAATAAATTTAAATTAACTTTATATTTTCTCCTAACCTAACTGGCTTAACGTTAGAAATATTAATGTCTGCCGATTTTGCTTTTTGAAAGTAATATAAGGTTTTTATATGTCAGGAAAATCTGACCCCGCCCACATGTTCGGTTATTGGCTTATTTCTGAAATTAATTATAATATAAATATCAATCATTTGTTGGAGCATTATTATTTGTCCACATATTAAATATTTGAATATAATCATAATAAAATGCGAATTTAAGTTATAATAAATCGAAATCGAAATATTTTGCTGATGTGTAACCAGTACTGCCAAATTGTAGATAAATGCTTATGATCAGGGGCGGCGCTAGGGGTGGGCTAAGGGGGCTGAAGCCCCGAATGTTTTCAGAAAAGCCCCGAATGTTTTTATGACCATGCCCTGTACGCATCATCATCACTGAGTTTTCATGCGCATTAAAATGATAAACCGCAGTTTACTCCCGTCAGGAACCGCCCACTGAAGCTCGTACTTCTGACTGACATATACACATGATAATAAACTTCATATAAACTGACCAATCATCGATATGAAGTAATAGCAGATCTTGGATCTTTGGGCTTAGCCCTGGATATCCACTCACCCTAGAATCGCCTCTGCTTATGATTAAAATGTGCACAAAAAGATCGTCAATCACCTGGATATTTCACGGATGTAACCAACTGTTGTAGTGCATGATTGCAGAACAATATCAAGGATATGTTGTCATGCATCGTCTCAGAATGACGCTGTATTCATTCCCTTGGATACGCGTGCCTTGTCTTCGCCTCAGCGCGCGCGTCTCTCGTGACCGGGTAACGTTATAAATATCAGGCGCATGAGCGCGAGAACTCATTAATGCAGAGTTGTGTTTGATGCGGTCAACATGAGCGGACGAGTAGGAGACCTCAATCCCAAACAAACCGAGGCTTTAGCACAGGCAAGTACATGCAAAAGTTCTCTTTTTTTATTCCTGAATTTCAGGATATTTTCATATATTTTGAGTGTCATTAATTGTTTCGTTTAGGACTCATAACTGTTTTATATCAGTTTTAATATAAAATACTTTGCACTCGACCATTCAAAGGTTTGGGGTCAGTAAGTTTATTTATTTATTTCTAGAAATGAATACTTTTATTCAGCAAGGATGTATTTAATTTACTATAATTTACTACTACTAATACTAATTTTAGATAAATTATGTATAAATGTATTATGTATTTATAGGTATTTTCTTTAGTTTTAATAAATTTTATTTATTTTAGTAATGCTACTTCAACATACTACATAGAAATGAAAGAACATATATATATATATATATATATATATATATACATTGGTGTTTGGCTTAGTGTCATGTTAGAATAATTTTTATACCTTTTGTTGTTTTAATATTTTGAAATGTTTTTAGCTTTATTTTGTGTTTTCATTTAAATGTTTAGTTTTGAAATGTTGTTGAATGCATTTGTATTTTATTTAATTTCTCCGTTTTCTTAAATGTGTATATATAGTATTTATAGACTTTTAACTTATGGTTTTAGTTACTTTTTCTTATTTGTAAGTGGCTTTGGATAAAAACGTCTGCTAAATGACTAAAAGTAAAAAAAAAAAAGTAACAAAATATTCAATTTATCAAAAACGACCGTAAAGACATTTATAAAATTACGCAAGATTTCTATTTCAAATCAATGCTGTTGTTTTGAACATTAAAGAATCAACAAACTATTATGGCAAGAAGCACAACTAATAATAATAATAATAAATGTTTCTTGAGCAGCAAATCAGCATATTAGCGTGATTTCTGAACGATCATGTGACACTGAAGACTGAGTTATGGTGCTGAAAATTAAATTATAATATTTCATAACATCACTGTAGCTTTTTACTGTAGCTTTGAGACTTTTTTTCAAAAACATAAAGACCCCAGACTTTGAACGGTGGGAAATACAAAGCGAATCTTCAGAGTTAACCACACTCCTGTCAAAGGTTTGATTATATAATGTGTTTGATTAGTTTCAGGAGAAAATAGCAGATGTGTTGGATCAGCTGCCCAATCAAACCGACCATTATCTGCTCCGGTGGCTCAGAGGTGAGAATGGGTCTTAAAATGATAATACAAGCATCGGAGAAGCGGGAAACCACATGGTTCAGATTTGTGTTACTCGTGTATGAATGCTAAAGTCTCTGACTGAAAGGTCATGCTCTATGAGTGACCTTTTGACCCCATGAACCTGTGTGTTGATTAACAGACGGCCAGATCTACAGCATACAGACAATATATGCAAGTACTCATCCATGAAACAAAAACAGCTGAGATATAGTTTTTGCATGTCCGATTGCTTCATCTTCACAGTTTTATCTAGAAATCAATATTGTATGTTGAGGCAGAACATCCCAAAACCATCTGTTGACTTTACTCTTTGAGAGAGAAGTTCAAGGTGATATTCTTCTGAATGTTTATCTCTCTTCATCTGTGATTGTTGACCGTTCCAGAATTATTAACTCTCACCCTTTGCACTACATTCTTCTATAATATCCTAAAATCCTCGTCTGCGTTTAGCCTGCGTTTAGCCTGTGATTCATCTGGGAAAGAGCAGCGTAGAAATCTGCCATTTAAATAAAAGAATCAAGACTGTAGAGAAATGCAGTTTACTTTAAAAATGACTTTTCAAAATTGTAAATAAAACACAAATATAGGAGTATATTTTACAAAAAAAACTACTATTTCAGTCGTTCTAGCTCATAATGTCATATTTATTTCATATTCATTACTTTGTAATTCTTTGTGACATTTTCCAGTCATTTCTGGATGAAAATCATCTCTGAGTAATTTCTACAAGTAACAAAAGTTCTTAATTGTTTTATAAAAGACATTTTACATTTGCTTTTATATCTTGTTTGCAGCTAGAAGCTTCAATGTCCTGAAATCTGAAGCGATGATTAGAAAGGTAATATCATCTACAAGCGCTTTAAACACCCGAGGCTGTATTACAGAAACATCCTGACTAGTGATCGACCGATATTGATTTTTTTATAACCGATATCGATACCAATTATTTGTGCGTTTATGTACCCGATAACCGATATGTAGAACCGATATTTATTCACTGTTATAAAGTAAGTCCATTCTTCACTTTGGTTTTTCCTCCTTTCAGTCATCTTAACAACAACAAAAACTGTTGAAAATCTATTATCTTCAAATTACAACAATAAAAACATTTTATTTATAAAAAGCATCATCAGCAACACTGATATTAACAATAAGCAAAAGAATGTCTAATGTGTTCAAATGGAGAAAATAAAGGACAGAAGTCATATCAACTTCATTTTAAACTACAATTTTAGGTTTATAATCTGTTTAATAACTAAAGAGTGAAGAATAATTCACTGAATAATATTCTCTGGAATATTGAAACATAACAAACAAAACATCGTATTTTATTGCATTTCTTAACTGTATGTTTTATCAGAATTATTAAAATGTTTTTGTCTAAATTATGAAAACTGCTGACAGCGGTTTATCTATTTACACAGAACTATACTCAAACTGCGATCGCTTGCAGAGATAAAAAATCATTCATTTCGATAGAGATGTATTTATTTAGATGTTTATTGGTGAAATAATGGTTCTATAGTAAATGTTAATATAATTTAGTGTGTTTCAAACGAGTGAATCTTGTATAAAGTTACATGCGGTGTGTGTGTGTGTGTCTCCACTGCTCCAGGTGTGTGTGCACTTGGATGGGTCAAATGAAGAGAACACATTTCACTGCTGGTTAATAAAAAAAAATTAAAAAAAAATATCGGTTATCGTTTTTTTTCAAAACTGATATCCGATTATGGTAAAATGCTTAAATATTGGGAAAAATATCGGAAAACCGATATATTGGTCGATCTCTCATAATCCTATCATATTTGTTTAGTAACTATGAAACATATAGATTTTTTTTTAATTTCTGTAATACAGCCACTTTGAACAATGCATGTAAGAAACCAAATTTAACCAGAAATCCATCAACGTTTTTCCTCATTTGTCTTCAATATGTTTGTATGTTTGTACTCCAGCATCTGGAGTTTCGCAAGCATATGAAAGTAGACACCATCATCGACGACTGGAAGCCACCTGAGGTACATCAGGACAGTTCAACTAAAATATTGATCATGATCTCCAAACAAAACTTGCCTTGCTATCACACTTATACTGATTTTCTCCGTCCAGGTCATTGAGCGCTATGTGGCCGGGGGATTGTGTGGCTATGATCGTGAAGGAAGTCCCGTCTGGTATGATATCATCGGCCCTCTTGATCCAAAGGGCCTTTTACTGTCAGCTAGCAAACAAGACTGCCTGAGGACCAAAGTCAGAGATGCTGAGCTTCTACGACAAGAGTGTGAGAAGCAGTCGAAAAAGGTGCGGTCTGTCAAATAAAGACCGAAATACTAAGAATACACTCTGAAAACGGTGACTGCGCTCTAAGAAATAAATATCTGTGGATCCATCAACACTTTTACGGCATCGCTGCAAAAAGCCCCTTTCTTTTTAAAAGTGTAATGAGTGTGATATTTTATCATTTGAACATTCAAATCTGCAGCTATGAGGATTATGTCTGTTTTTTGTTTATCTGTTTTTGGGTGATCTTATTCATCAGCTTGGCACATATATTGAATCGATCACCATCATTTATGACTGTGAGGGGCTTGGCATGAAACATCTTTGGAAGCCTGCCGTTGAGATGTATGGTGAGGTAAGAACATGATGCTTTCTGCACAGCTTAGTCCTTTTGAAGTCCAATAATAATCAAATACAAACTTTTAATGTTACTATGTATCATTGTTTGTATTTAACTGTGACCTAGCCTAGCTCAGACACATAGAGCTTTGGTGCGTGAGCTTAAATCTTTCTTGTTATTTGCCGGTCAGTAAGTACAGTATATAAATTAATAAGAAATGTTTTTTTTTATAAATAGCTCTCCCAAAAATGAAAATGTTACTCACTCCCAGGTCATCCAGGATAGACATGAATTTGTTTATTCATTGTAACAGATTTAGATAAATTTAGCATTGCATAAGTTGTTCACCTGCAGTGAATGGGTGCCGTCAGAATGAGAGTCCAAACAGCTGATAAAAACATCACAATAATCCACAAGTAATCCACATGAGTCCAGCTCATCAAGTAGCATCTTGTGATGTGAAAAGCTGCATGTTTGCTTTATACTGTTATTTATTTGACTGACTAAATTCGTGTTCATAATATATAATGTTGCTTTCTTCAGTGAAAATGTCATCTCATCTGAATCAGGGAGAAATATGCACTGTTTATAACGAAACAGTTCAACAAATATGTATGTGCATGTTGAAGTGAGAGGATAACAGAGAGGAATTTTTCACTGGAGGAAGTGTTATATGGATTATTGACTCATATTTTGGCTAAAAGTGATGGTTTACAGATAAAAACGCCTTAATGATAGATTTGTTTCTTACAAACACACAGCTTTTCACTTCATAAGATGTTAACTGATGGACTGGAGTGGTGTGGATTATTGTGATGTTATGTTTGGACTCTCATTCTGACGGCACCCATTCACTGCAGCGTATGCATTGATGAACAAGTGACATAATGCTCAATTTCTCCGAAACTGTTCTGATGAAGAAACAACTCATCTACATCTTGGATGATTCAAGGGTGAGTAAACTGTCAGCACACTTTAATTTTTGGGGTGAAATATTCTTTTAAACATTTGTAGCACATGCCTTACTGTCTTACTTCACATGCCAAATTAAATTTGATGTTTAAAAATGTTATATTGGGATATTTCCCCTACAGATTCTGACTATGTTTGAAGAGAACTATCCAGAGAACCTAAAAAAGGTGCTTTTGATCAAAGGTGAGGAATTGTTGCACCAGTCAAATGACATCAGGATAATATTGTTTGATAATAAACTGTTTTGACTTCGTTCTACAGCCCCTAAACTCTTCCCTATTGCGTATAACTTGGTCAAACACTTCTTGCGTGAGGAAACAAGGCAGAAGATCGCTGTGCTGGGTTGTAAGTTGTCTCAATACTGTTGACTTTGGTGTGTAACTCATCCTGCATGAATAACTATTCCTCTTGTGATATCCGCCTCACAGCCAACTGGAAGGAGGTCTTGAGGAACTATGTGGATGCAGATCAGTTACCTGCGGTTTATGGGGGATCCATGACTGATCCTGATGGAAACCCGCTCTGCAAGACCATGGTGAGGTTTACTAGTGAACAGGAGAATAACACCACACCATTCGGGTTTGGGTTCAGTACGATCACAGTTGAAGTGTAGCATGGTTCCCACAAAAATGTTTTCAACATCGATAATAAGAATTTTGTCTTGAGCAGCAAATATTGGAAGGATTTCTGAAGGATCATCAATGATGCCGAAAATCCAGCTTTGCATCACATAAATAAATTACATTTTGAAATATTTTTAAATAGAAAATGATTATTTTAAATAGCAATAACATTTCACTATTTTGTTGTATTTTTCTTTATATTTCTGATCAAATAAATGCAGCCTTGGTGAGAGTCTTCTTTCAAAAACATTCAAAAGTCTTACTGACCCTGAACTTTTGAACGGTATTCTATTCAAAATACCAATATTTATTTGCCTTTACTCATCTGACGTCTTCCTCTCAGTTACGTTATGGGGGTGTAGTGCCGAAGTCGTACTATGTGCGGGACTCTATGACAGTGAAGTATGACCAGTGCATCACTATTAGCCGTGGCTCCTCGTACCAGCTAGATTATGAGGTGCTCTTTCCCAACTGCGTACTACGGTAAGTACCAAAAGTTAAGTGCTAATTGTCATGCATACATTTTTAGCAAAATAGCATGCAATATATTTCATATGTATACTACTATAGTAGGGTGACCAAACGTCCTGTCCTGGCTGTTTTTTATAAAGTGATGAAAATGTCCTGGTTTTCGTTATTTTGCATTGAGTTTCACAGAGTTAATTGGCCTGCAGGTGCACCAGAAGTGAACCAAATACTTTGAGAAGGCCAAAAGCATTGCATGCTGCTCAGAATTACTGAAGATTTCACAGTTTGTCTTCGCACTTCTCACAATGCAAATGTTGAGAGGGTTTTCTCACTGATGCAGATCCAGTGGACAAAGGAGAGGAACCAGCTTTCTGTTGAGTCATTGAAAGGGATTATATTTGTGCAATACAACTTCAAAAACACTTCTTGCAAAGATTTGTTAAGCAACAAAAACAGCTGCGAAAGATCAGCTCTACAGCGAAATATAGATGGGCAAAGGAGGATGAGGAAGAAGAAAATTAGATATTAATATTTTTGTTAGTTTTTGTAAGTTTGTGAGCTATTTTTGTTCAATTTGGAGGCATTTTTAAGTTATTTATTATTTATTTTTCTAATACAGAAAAGACGTTATTTCTATCATTGTTTCATTCATTATTTTTGAAACCTGTCATAATAAAACATGTTGAGTAACCTCTAAGAATCTGAATTTGTGTCTTTGGTTATAGATACTTTGTAATATAACAATTTTCTATCCATACAGAGGAGGCATACGTTAAATGTATTTAAATTAATAAACTTCGAGTATCATTTGAGTATCTCATTGCCGGGCAGAGTGTCCTGGTTTTCGGTAATCAAAATATGGTCACCCTATACTATAGCATTTCTCTTGTGTGGTTAAACTAGTAATACACTGGTTTTTCTCAATCTAGATGGCAGTTTGCGAGCGAGGGGTCTGATATCGGTTTTGGACTTTTCCTGAAGACGAAAGGGAACGAGACAAAGAGTGTGGAAGCCATGCGGGCAATCCTGCCTACCGAACGGTATAATTCCCAGCTCGTTCCAGAGGACGGATCCTACACCTGCGAGGAGCCAGGCATCTGTACGATCCGTTTGGATTTGACTTTTCAGGTTTTTAATGGAAGCTTGTTTCCACCATGGAATAAAAGCAAGACGTAATTGTGTCTTTGTATCTTACAATTCAGACTGCTTTCTCTAAATTTGGAGAATTGTGAAATATAAAGTCAGATTTGTGAGATAAAAACTTGCAATTATGTCTCTAAGGGAAACAAGCTTCCATAGTTTTTGGTGCTAAATAATTCTAATTATTATTTATGCTGATAACAATGTGTTTTTCTCTATAGATGTGGTCCGCTTTGACAATACTTACAGTGTGCTACATTCAAAGAAGATCAGCTTCACTGTGGACGTGCTTCTACCTGAAGGACATCCAGGAAAACAGGCCTAAAACTCGACTGACTTTATCCATTAGATAAGATTACTCACATCATCATGGACTTTGAGCACACTGTGTTTAAATCAAAACTACTATGTGTTTTTTTTTTATTTTAATGTTTTTAGATAATTATTCTCTCTGTAAACAAATTACTATAGATAGATATGCAAGCAGTTCTTAAAGGATGTTGTATGAATCATTTCCAGTATTTTAATTACAATTGTATGGCAAATGCAAGCAGTGTAGCCTGATGAGGACTGTAAAGTATAAACATTTGATCAGTAGATATTTTCCTTAATGTCAAATAATTGTGAATATAGACTATTGAGAATATCTTTCAATGAATATGACATTGAATCATAGCAATTATAGAGTAACTTACTCGTCATCGTGTGTAATGGGTAAATCCTTCAGTAATAGCATGATTGTATTAATCCTTGTAATATTTAGTTGTTGTTAATTTTTTTAAAGTGCACATAATTACTCACTACTCTGAGAATAAAATGCATTTAAGAAAACACACTATGTTGATGAGTTGGGTTATTTGTGACACTAGAGGACACACTTGCATCACATTCACAGAGGACGACGCTTCCACAAACAACACGTATTACATCATGGCAGCTTATTGCAGTTGATTTCATTACTATTTAAAAATAATTATTTATTCTACTGATTTTTATTTATACTGCTAATAAATAAATACTCATAATTATTTAAGTGCAATAGCAAAGGAATTGAGGTTGAAGTGTGTTTTAACTGTCATCAAAATCCTGCCATAAATTATTATGATCTTATTTTAAAATATAAATCATTACACGCTCTTTCTTTTTTACCATTTCTTTTTGTGATGAAATTCACCTCTGTGTGCTGAAGGGAAGGGGACAAGGCTCGTGCTATTACACAACAGCTCCACGCGCTACAACACTGTGCCGCGAGCTAAACAATAAGACGGTAGAAAATCTATAGATAATATAATTTTTTATCGTAAAAATGTTAGATACTTTAACTTATTGCCACAATTTATCATAAATAACTACTATGAGACGTTTATCTTTAAAAGCCCTAACGTTGTTTATTTTAAATAAGCATTACACGTATAAAAGTTGTTTATTTCAATATCATTCCTAATTATTTCCTCTATATTGAAAGTGGGTGTTGCGCAATTTTGCATTATGCAAATGAGGGGGCGGGATCCGCGTGTGGGAGCGATGACGTGACGTAAGGTCCAGCCTTGCGGACTCGGAGAGAGCGCAACAAACATGGCGCCAGAGCGGAGCGGACACGGGTGTCTTCTAACTTTTATCGTGTTCCTCTGGAGCTCTGTCGGCGGCCGAACGGAGTCGTCAAACCCCGGCTCCAGCAGTCAGATCCTGGGCATGCGGCTGGAGAGGAGCGACAAAGCGGCCAGCACGACGGAGGACGGGCTCATCCAGGTAACGGAGGAGAGCAGCATCCTGCTCAGGTTTTATGGGGTGCACCTGAGCCCAGACGCTCCATCCCACATCAGGTTCATGGAGTACGTGGATACGGAGGACAGCGACGCGTTAAACAGAACTTGTGAGGATTTCACCAAAGACCTGAGCATCAGCACCTACATGAACGTGAGCAACAGAGGGACATCGGGTCTGGTGAGTGTGTATGTGAAGCCACTGCGTAAGAGTGAACGAGAAAAGACCTACAGCCTATGTGTCAGGCAGAGCTTGGGAGACAAATGGTTGCAGCTGGGTGAAAATGATGGGAGATTGTTAGTTGTAGAGGAGAAAGAATCTCTTCTACCGCTGTGGCTCCAAATCATCCTGATTTTATGCTTGCTGGTGCTGTCTGGCATGTTCAGCGGACTCAACCTGGGGCTCATGGCGTTGGATCCAATGGAGCTCCGCATTGTGCAAAGTTGTGGAACTGATAAGGAGAAGAAGTATGCACGCAAAATTGAACCCATTCGAAGCAAGGGCAACTATCTGCTTTGCTCTTTATTGTTGGGTAATGTGCTGGTCAACACAACTTTGACCATCCTGCTAGATGATTTGATTGGGTCGGGGTTGGGAGCCGTGGTGGCATCTACTGTTGGCATTGTTATTTTTGGTGAAATCGTGCCACAATCGCTCTGCTCGCGCCACGGTTTGGCTGTAGGTGCCAACACCATCATGGTGACCAAATTTTTCATGCTCCTGACCTTCCCCTTGTCGTTCCCCGTCAGTAAGCTCTTGGACTACATTCTCGGACAGGAAATCGGCACCGTCTACAACCGCGAGAAGTTGGTGGGGATGCTGAAGGTCACCGAACCCTACAACGATTTGGTCAAGGAAGAGCTGAACATCATACAAGGTGCTCTGGAACTCAGAACCAAGACGGTTGAGGACGTGATGACGCCGCTGAGCAACTGCTTCATGATTCACACCGACACCGTGCTGGACTTCAACACCATGTCTGAGATCATGGAAAGCGGCTACACGCGGATACCTGTGTGTGACACCGAGCGCTCCAACATCGTGGACGTCCTGCACGTCAAAGACCTGGCCTTCGTCGACCCTGACGACTGCACCACGCTTAAAACGGTCACCAAGTTCTACAACCACCCGGTGCATTTCGTCTTCCACGACACTAAGCTGGATGCCATGTTGGAGGAGTTTAAGAAAGGTTAGTGGTTGTGTTTTATGTGCCTCTTGAAAGTTTGAACAGAACGTGCTGTGCTCACAGGAAACACAGGCTTTGGCTCCATGCAGTTGTTTTTATCCTGCTATTGATCATGATGGGTGCTCAGACTCCCTCTGAGAGCCGAATCAATAACCATATGCTCCCTGTATAAGCCTCCAGTCAATATGAAGCTTGTCTAGAAAAGGCAGAGGAATCCCATGCTGCCAAAAGCCCCCGACACTCATAAAAAATTGACACCATCATCCGGTCCACCAGAGTTTGCTCACTCATTGTGACTTTGCACAATTACTCACTGTGATTACCTATTTTAGCCTCAGATTTGGGGCCATAACCATCATAAAAATGTAGGGAGACATGTTCCCCTCAATATCCAGATTAGTTCATCAATTAAAGATGCTGGTAAGACTTTACGATAAGGTCTTATTTGTTAACATGAGTTAACTGCATGAGTTATCATGAACAATACTTCTAAAGTTGCATCTGGTTACATTAGTAAGCACACTGTGAACTAACTTAGTTATCATTAATAAATGCTGTAAAAAATATATTGCGTTTTGTTAGTTAAAATAAATGCTAACTTAAAAATAAAAATAGAACAATTTATCTCAAATGAAAATGAAAACGGATTTATATACAAAAAATTCTATATAGTTTACATGATATTGATATTAATATTAATAAAAACTATAATAGTGTCTTGATACCAGAGGTGGAAAGTAACGAATTACATTTACTCGCGTTACTGTAATTGAGTAGCTTTTTTGTGTACTTGTACTTTTTTAAGTAATGTTTTTAATCTGTAATTTTACTTTTACTTAAGTATATTTTGTGGGAAGTATTGTACTTCGCTACATTTTAAAACACATTCGTTACTGAGTAAAAAAAAATCGCTCCGTGGAAAAACTGCAGCAAATAATGGGCAGAAGAAGAAACTGGCGCTAAAAATAACAAGAACGATGCAGACGGACAAGACAGGCGTTTTAAGGGGCCGCTCACATATCGCGTCTTTTGCGCGCTTAAGTTCGTTATTTCAAATGTAGACGCGCGGTATGCGCGCTCATAATGGAAGCGGTGCGACGCGCTCGTTTTTTCAAGGCGCGTCCGCGCCGCATCGAGATAAAAACATCTCAACTTTTCAGAATGCCGCAAGCGCACCGCAGGTCATGTGACGAAATTTCCTTCTTGTAACGGAGAGCGCAGCTGATGGTTGCTTAGCAACGACAAACGCCTCCGGAGCGCAACCGCCCGAGCGCATTGGAAAAAAGGAGAAAGCAGCGCGCCTAGCGTTTTCCATGCGTTTTTAGGCGCGATATGTGAACGGACCCTAATGGTGCAGACCCAGCTGAAAACCAAACCCCGTCATATTCTGCTGAAGTTGAATTCGAAGGAAATTAAGTGAACCCCTGGCCATATATTCATGGTCTATTATGCAGTGTAAGCTGTGTTTGCCTCGGGAGACCGAACTAGCAGCTTATAACATCTCGACATCAACCCTTCGCAAGCATGTGGAGGTAACGTAAATACTTACACCATTGCATTGGTGGTTAAAACGAAGCTTTGACGGTTTAGCAAAAGGTTTTGCACAAATGAGCCAAAAAGACAGTGGTGCAGGGTGTGCAATATCATCTGAGATAATATAGTAATTGTTGTTTTAACGGGAGTGCTTTCTTTCACTGCGTGATTCAGTCTGTTAAAATGCGTTTAGAATGATCACAAAACTGAAGATATAGAAGCAGAAAATTTATATTTATATAATTTAATATAGTAAGTCAACATCACACGAAGAATGCCGTTTTTCTCAAAAAATCACCATGAATACACAGGCCTGTAGTTTTTCTTTTTACAACAGTTCAAAAAACAAGAAGTTAATTAAGAGACTTTAGACACCATATTGCCTGTTTTGCTCTATTTCGACAACAAAAATAATTCCAAACACAGTTTTGCGTCTCTGACTCTGAGCAATGACGTGTTTTGTTCCTGAATGAATTAACCGTTTAAATGATTGTTCAATCACAATGACTCACTTATCAGTGACTTGCTGACACCTAGTGGTGGTTCTAATTTAACATTTAAAGTATCTTTTGATTATTATAATTTTTTTATTTCTAATGACTATTTAACATTTGTGACCCTGGCCTGGAGCACAAAACCAGTGTTAAGTCGCTGGGGTATATTTGTAGCAATAGCCAACAATACATTGTATGGGTTAAAATTATACATTTTTCTTTTATGCCAAAAATCATTAGCATATTCAGTAAAGATCATGTTCCATTAATATATTCTGTAAATATCCTACTGTAAATATATAAAAACTAGGAGCTTAATTTGAACAAATTTAAAGGAGATTTTCTAAATATTTCCAGATTGTAAAATATTGTCCGATCATAACAAACCATACATCAATGGAAATATGATTTATTCAGCTTTCAGATGATGTATAAATCGCAATTTAGGAAAATGGACCCTTATGGTTTTGTGGTTCAGGGTCACATTTTATGTCTTATTTATCAAAACATTATTTCTGCATTTGTAACAGCAGGCTAAATGCATTCAATGTCAGTGTAAATACATCTACGCCACTTCAGATGAAGCTTCTGCGTTTCCTCTGCATTGCAAAGATTAATTTTGTTGATACTGATTTAATTTGCCTGGTAACAGCCCAAATGTCTTATAATTCTAATTAACTGATTCCTTTAATTAAAGACACCTAGTTTGAGATTTATAGGCCCATATCCCAGGTGTGTCAAACTCAGTTCCTGGAGGGCCACAGCCCTAAAGAGTTTAGTTCCAACCCTGCTCCAACACACACACTATGTAGTTTTCAAATAAGCCTAAATGATTAGTTTAGCTGTATCAGATGTGTTTAATTAGGGTAATATCTACACTGTGTAGGGCTGTGGCCCTCCAGGTACTGAGTTTGACACCTTTGGTCTTTCCCATTTTTTCCTCCCTCCCATTGTTAAAATGTAACTAAGTAATTTTTACTCAGAGTAAATTTTAAATGAGCTACTTTTTACTTTTACTTGAGTATATTTTTAGACTGGTACTTTTACTTGTACTTAAGTAAAATTTCAGTAATGTAATGGTACTTTTACTTGAGTAGAATATTTTTGTTCTCTTTCCACCTCTGCTTGATACTAAAATAACAGTGCATATACCTTAAATTCAAAGAAAATAATAAGTGTCTTCCAAATGCATAATTTTATTTTTTATTAACTTTAATCCTAACGGTTTTGTCGGACGTTTATTTTGCACAAGCTGTTGAAGCTCATTGGAACAGTTTCACCCCAGAGTACTAATGTTAGATGAATGATGAGTTGTATGGGCGGTGTTTTGAAATGATTGGCAGGTTGAAGCTCCGCCCACTGTATTTTTCATCTCCCAATCACTGCAGCACTGCAGAGAAGCCACAGAGGGACAAAAGCAATGTGACAGGCACTGTATTGTCCCAAAATGTCAGCTCAGGACAGCTTTTATTACATTTGATGATACATGATGATTCTCCACACCCAATTTAGCCTCCGAGCAATTCAAGCGTGTTTTCAGTATTAGTTTAAAATGAGCTCCACTGAGATATGAATGCATGTAATTAAGCTTATAAGTATGTAAATAAGTAAATGTGGGTGGTTTGCTAAATGCCAATCCCTCAGGAACACTGGAGCGTATCTCAGTGAGAAAATATTATCTCTTCTCTTAAGCAGTCTGTTTGTATTCAAAAATAATGCTTGATCCTGTATTATAAATCCCTGGATATTAGAAAAAACTGCGTATTTCTTGTATTTAAGATCAAGTATTTTTTTTAAGAATAGGGTTGTTTAGGATTAATGATTTGAACAAAAAGGTTTTACTTGTATTTTAAATATAGTTCAGAGCTTTATTGGGGAAATACTTGGATTAACATATAACATAAAATAATCATTGGTTGTCGGTATCGGTCAGAACTTTTCTGGATTAGTCCATCCATTGTTTAAAATTCAGATTTGAGCATTAAGTGTTGCACAAATTCAGTATTAGTTTTGTCCAGTAGTGTTGATTTTGCAGCATTTTCAGATCCCCTCTTATCTTTAAATCCCGTCTGCTCCTGTTTTACTCCATCCTTCCCTTTTTCTAATCCCCAGATATCTCCGTCATTTCCCCATCCTAAGCTCTTTTCGCTCTAAGTTTAGTAGCACTTCTGATCTGACTCTCTTCTGCAGTGCTAATGGTCCCATATTGCTTAAATGGTTATGATTGATCCGACCCCTCGGATGAAACAAGATGATGAATAATTCATGGGGTTTTCAGACTGCAGTGATAATACAGCTCATTAATATGCGTGTCCATGCAGTGCTTCCATACGAATATGGTATGAATGAGTCTACACACACTCAGTGGGTCTCCGAGCCTGGTGTGGACTAAATCTTTGTTAAATAACTATTAAACAGCCGTTCAATTTGCAATTGCAGCACTTGGTACATTATTTCCTCATTAGTGGGAGATTTGTGGCTCAGCTTTCTCTGTGCACAGGTAAGTCCCACCTGGCCATCGTTCAGAAGGTGAATAACGAGGGTGAAGGAGATCCGTTCTACGAGGTTCTGGGTCTGGTCACGCTGGAGGACGTCATTGAAGAGATCATCAAATCTGAGATCCTGGACGAGTCGGATCTCTACAGTATGTTCATGCTAGTGCTTTTCTGACTTGTTTTTCTGTCTAGGCATTAGATATAACCATTTGATAACCAATTCGACTGATTTATTAATCTGGGCTTTCCCAAAAGCAACATTAGCCCAAGTAGATCATTGAGACTATTGGTGCTTATGGTTTCGATGATCTACTTGGGATTATGATGCCCAAGTTGAGCATTGGATGAGTGATTAAAGGGATAGTTCACCCAAAACATTAGACATTCGTTCATCTTCGTATCACAGATTAAGATATTTTTGATGCGTACCGAGAGCTCTCTGACCCTCCCATATACAGCAAGGATCCTAACACAATCAAGGCTCAGAAACTTAGCAAGGACATTGTTAAAATAATCCATGCGGCATCAGTAGTTCAACCATAATTTTACAAAGCTACGAGAATAAATTTTGTGCGCAAAGAAAACAAAAATATTGACTTTATTCAACTATTTGTCTCCTCCGCGTCACCCTATAGCGCCAGTTTGGAGAGTATCACATACGTATCAGCGTACATACATTGTTTACGTATGTGACGAATTGTTAAATAAAGTCATTATTTTAGTTTTCTTTGTGCACAAAGTACTCTCGTAGCTTTGTAAAATGTAGTAATTAATGACAGAATTTAATTTTTTGAGTGAACTATCCCTTTAATAATAATTGTTTTGCCTTCTAGCTGACAATCGTAACAGAAAGAAAGTGGATCCCAACAAAAACAAGAGGGACTTTTCTGCTTTCAAACACGAGAGGGAATCCAATCTCAAGATATCCCCGCAACTAATGCTGGCAGCGCATCGTTTCCTCGCTACTGGTGAGCTGTTACGTCTGTAAGACCCCTCGGTCTTTGAGCGTTTGCTGTTGTGAATTACAGACGATGTTTGTCATGTCCCATCTTTCCATAGAGGTGAGCCTTTTCAGTCCGCTCCAGATCTCAGAAAAGGTCTTACTGCGAATCCTCAAGCACCCGGATGTCATTCAGGAGATCAAGTTCAACGAGAACGACAAGCGCTCGCTACAGCACTGTTTATATCAGCGCGGAAAACCGGTCGACTTTTTCGTCCTCATCCTTCAGGTAAGTAAAAGTGATCGGTGGAGATTCAGCTGGAAGCTCTGTAGACTTTGAACGCCCACAAACATCCACACATCTCTGTGTGTTATTAAATATTTAGGTTGGTTTGAAAAGGCTTTCAGATACCAGTAAAAGTGCTAAAACGGAAAGTGTGTTAATTCCTTCAATAATCAGTCACATGTTAGTCGTGCGTGATAAGGCAAATATTACTATTACTTAAACTGTTCAAAATTCAACTTTAGTTTGCTGAAACGCTTGTGCTAGCTCATCATGTGTCTGTGCTAATACTTTCTCTAAATCATCAGGTTTATTATTTTCATGTGACGTAGCATAAACAGAAGATAACATTATCATTTCAAAGTTTGGGATCAGTAGATTTTTTAATGGTTTGTATAATTTATTCATTTGGTGGAAAAGTAGAATTTTCAGCATCATTAATAATTTCTATTTTGACTAAATTATGTTTTTTTTAAACTAACTATTCATCAAATAATCAAAGAAATGTATCACAGGTTTAAAAAAATACTAAGCATCATAACTGTTTTCAACATTGATAATAATCAGTATATTAGAATGATTTCTGAAGGATCATGTGACACTGAAGACGAGTAACGATGCTGAGTTTTGATAAAAAAATAAAATAAATTCAGATATCAAATAAATTACAAGTAATGCTGGTTTATTTTTAGATTCATTTAATCATTTATTTAAATAAATTCATTTAAATTCTAATATATTAAATAGTGCTGGGCATCAAAATAAAAGTTTTTTTGTACATAATGTGTGTGTACTGTATATTTATTAAGTATATATAAATACACACACATGCATGAATATATTTAAGTAAAATATGTTATGTTTATATATTAAATATATTTATATGTAATATAAATTAAATGAGTATATGTTAATACATGTAAATATTTACTGTGTGTGTGTGTATATATACATAAACGCAGGATTCACACATACATTATATAAACTAAAACCTTTATTTTGGATGCGATTAAGCATTATTATTCAGTGCCCAGCACTAATATTAAAGTAAAAAAAATATATATGAAGAGCTCTTTTCCAAAACGCTATAAATCCATTTTAATAGTTTTCAGGAAAATGAATTTTTTTTACCTAGACCCATACATTTAGTTAATATTCAATTTATCCTGTTAAAATGGTCTGTTGGCTCAGTCTGAACATGTTAAACAATGATTGTTAAATGAAACAACAATATTGTCGATTATAAATGCAAAGTTTTTTTTTTTTTTTTTTTAAACGCTACAAATCCATCCTTTTTTTTTTAAGTTGGTTTATGTCTTTAAAAAAAAAGAGAACATGCAACATATGACATCAGGAACTCATAATATAAACCGGTCGCACCAGCCTTGTGTTGATGTAACCCCCCCGGGTCCGCACCATCACACCGAGCGGGTCTCGAACCCGGGTTTCCGGTGCGGGAGGCGGGTGCTCTAACAAGGAACGCCAAAGGCTACAGCCTCTAGCGTCAATCGGTTAAACACCACCTTTTATTTTTTGTGATTTTCTGTGTCCAGTCTGCGTTTTCTACCCCAGGTGTAGGTCTCAAAAGTGTTATTAGAGTTTAAAGCACTCATTTTGAAGACTGAGCACAAACAAACGCTTCAAAGCGTCGTCATGTTGGATTGCATCGAACGAATTCTGATTGGTCGAGAGGACATATCGCATTTAGGCTAAAAACAGGTTCGGCGCTTATAGCGGTTTGGAAACGAACTGCATCTTGCAGTACATTTTAAACAAGGAAATATAGCGATTTGGCATGAAACATTGATGGAGCAGTGAATAGGTTCAGTACACAGCAAAATGGCATGATGAACTCATTTTTTTTAAATTTGGCGTTTATCGCGTTTTGGAAAAGAGCTCTTCATATATAGTTATATTTATATAACTGCACATTTTAAAGTGGCCTTTTATTGTGGCCAGCCTAAGGCACACCTGTGCAATAATCATGCTGTCTAATCAGCACCTTGATATGCCACACCTGTGAGGTGGATGGATCATCTCGTTCACTAACACAGATTTAGACAGATTTGTGAACAATATTTGAGCGGCATACAAATTGAACGAATAAAGAGGTTAATTTCTATTAAGGTTTATATGGATTTTTAAGATGTAGCCTAATTAGCGATTTGTATAATTAAGTTACATGTTAAGTAAGACAGTAATTAGTTAAGTAATTTAAAAACAATATTGATGAAGTAATTAGTAACTGTAATTAATTTCCTTTTGAAAATAACTTACCCAACACTGCTTGGGTCCACCCTTTAATTCAATTCAGAGTATTTTTTTATTTTTTATTTGCCTGTGTTATTGTATGCCAAGCAAAATGATAATCACTTGGAGAAGTAACAGTGCACCTCTCTGCACAATTTAAGACATCGATCGTATTCTTACACTGTCAGGGAAACAAAAGTACAAAAAGCTGTAACTGAGGTGGCACCTTTATAAAAAGGTATATTTTAGGTACTAATATGCAACCTTTAGGGGTAAATAAGGTACAACGATGTACCTTCTGAAAAGGTACCGCCCCAGGGACAACTTTTGCACCTTTTCTTTTGAGAGTGTAGCACAAGTGTCTCAGAATGAAACGCTTACAGAGTTTTAACACTTAGTTTTAGAGATTTGAAGTTTGAGCATTCGTAGTAGCGACGCTTTCCTTAGCATGTACCGCTGGTTAACATTTTCAAGCTTTTTCAGTGGTGTATTTTGTGATACACCCCTCGCCTGCCGTGTCCTGGTGTAGAGTTGCACAGACGGGTCTGTTGGGAGCGTCTGTGACCTCACTGTAGCTTTAGCTAGAATCATCGGACAGGCCTGCCCTTCACTAATTTATCCCTCTTACGTAAGAAAGGGATCCTGAGCATAGCAGCTCTAATCCCACCCCCTTTCTGCCAGCAACACTCACAATTGAATACACAACCAATCAGAGCTGTGCACTGTGCAAAGCAGTCCAATCAGAGGTGAGATTGATGGAAAGACTCTTGAGTGTCCACGCTACAGCAAGCATACATATACAGATATTGACTTGTCTTTGAACTCGTACAGGGAGCAACACAATGGCGTGACCTTTAACCTCCCACATACTTTCCAGTCATCTGAATATATGTGCGTCAGCTTACTTAACGTGGCTTAATAATGACGATGGTCAATGTAAAACGAGCTGTGACAGGTCCTGGGGATCAGTAAATCACATCCTGGATTTGCTGTGTGCTCAGCGGGGGGTCAGCCGGGACAAGGTTAACCCTTTCTGAACGTCAGGGTGAGTGTTTATCGCAGTCGTAATCATCCCCGCGGCACAATGTCATGCGGAGCACAAGCGCCATGTGTCAGGGAACGTTACGTCACGCTGGCCTTTAAACCGCATGCCTGCTTACATTCACCAAACTCCTGCAGATTATTTACATCTGTTATTCTCTGATTTTTAAAATGAATTATTAAAATAAATAATAATTTTTATTTTTACAAATGATTCAGAATAATTAAATAATGTTTTTTTTTATTACATTTAAATTATTAGAAAATGTATATGTTTATTCTTTTAAATATTGTAAATATATTCACTAAACAAATATATGAATTTAATATTTTAGTAATTGAATGTTGCTTTGGCTTCTGGTTTTAGCAAAAACAAAAAAGTAAATAATTTAAGTTTTAGTAATTGATAAATTATATTTGTAGGTATTATTTTAAGGTTACACATTTTGTATTGTAATCAATGTTGGAAACCGTTTTGCTGCTTAATATAACCATCTTTTTTTTATAAGAACAGCATTTATTTGAAATGAGATTTTGTAATATTTTAAATGTCTTCTATCAATTTGATGCATCCTCGCTGAATAAGTGTCAATTTCTTTAAATAAATAAAATCTCTTACTGACTATTTTGACCGGTAGTATATATATATATATATATATATTAGTGGTGGGCCGTTATCGGCGTTAACGTGCTGCGTTAACGCGAGACTCTTATCGGCGATTAAAAAAAATATCGCCGTTAATCTATTCTCAAAGTTGGGTTGGGAGCTGGGTCTATACTACGCAAGCTATGATGACTTTCACCCTGATATTTTAGCGCGGATGTATACCTAGCCGAATTGCACTGTAGGGGGCGAGAACGAGTCTTCGAACCAGATTGTTAACGGTTGGTCTATGTGGTAATACAATCGGACAGGACATCCAAACGCTCACCTATCATTCATCAACCTCAAATATGGCTTTTCATCTGAAAGATGTATGTAGTAGCAACTTTACATGGCCGCTCAATATGATGTTAACCTAGAGAAATGTGCGCTATTGAAGTGTTTGTGTGGAAGCGCGTTTGCTGCAGGACAGGCTCCGGTGCGCTCACTTGCTCTTAAAATCTCCGTCATTCTTGGTCATACAGATAAAAGTAGCCTAATACATCTTTCGAATCTGTAAAGACTCTACGTTTATTTGTGTGCACTCAGAATAACAACGAAACGTTGCGCTTTTAAGCAAACAGGATGCGCTTTAGGTCTCATGTGAACTTGAGCGAGAAACTCCGTCTTTGAAAAATATATCTATAGAGAGTGAAATGTCTAAAAAATAAAAATAGAAGACGTGTGTGTTAGCATGGATGATTTACATGAAATGTAATCTGTGCAACACTGTGCATAAGATGGCTTTCAGTTCAATATAATAACAAAAAACGACACTTTGGGTTTTTATTCAACTAATAAGGTGGGCACGCTGTGATCTGTACTATATTTTTACTGTAATTGACAGTTATAAAAAAAAAACTAAAAACAACAACAACAACACGGGAGTGGGAGGGAATGGGAGTCATTCTTCCGGGAGTGGAACGGGATTTTCCTCCAGTTTTTTCGTGGGATTGGGACGGGAAGAGATTAAAGTTTGTGATGCATTTTGGAAACAGGAGATGAGCCCCTGGTCTAATGCGCCACCTGGCTTGAGAAACCCGTTCTCAAAGACGTACTTTTAGTCATTATTTGGGTAGCACACATATTCTGAATGCCTTCGGCAGAATTCAAATGAGCCATTAATCTAGATTAAAAAAATTAATCTATGCCCACCACTAATATATATATATTATAAGTTAGTTTTTCATGAATGTAAAGATGTATTTAGTAGTAGTAGTACAGTCAATAATTAGTTTTTACTCTAGTATACAAAAACAAACAGATTTAACCCCCTTTGTTTTGCTTTATGACCCTGGATTTGCTCTGATTTGCTGGTTGCTGGAGTGTGGGCGAGCTTTGTTTGTGTTTGCAGTGTCTAGCTGAATATAGACACCAGAGCAGAGGAGACTCAGATAGAGTGACCGGATCTGTGTCAAGCAATCTGAGCGCCGCAGATCCGCTTACCTTGTTCTGAGAACGAGAGGAAAGGCTGACTCTCCATTGGGACGGAAAATAGGGCAAATATGACGCCTGAGACATTGCAAAATATGTGTACACTCGAATGTTGTGTGACACACGACTGATTTCAATCTACTACAAGTACTGACCTCACACTCCTTCTGGGAGTTTCGGTCTTTAATTATGGACATGGTTCTTCTTCAAGGAAACCGGTTAAGATTTCAAAATTGGATGCATTTGACTTAAATGTGTTTTTAAAAATGTGGTTCAAGTATTTAAGAACTTGAGGGCTTTAGGTTTCAGTATCTTGAAGGACAGCACGCAAAACTACAAAGGTTTTATTGCCATGTATTTATTTGATTACATTTTTAAGCAGTTCTCATTTATGGGGTTGTCTTTATAATTGTTTACAAATTATTTAAAAAATATATACAACAAAATGTCCTGCACAATTGAGATTTGTAACGAATGAATCTAATGATCTCATGCCTGTCTTTCAGGGTCGGGTGGAAGTTGAGGCTGGAAATGAGAACATGAAGTTTGAGACGGGTCCTTTCTCTTATTATGGAGTCATGGCACTGACCACACCATGCCTGGGTGAGTATTTGACCTTCTAATCAAAAAGTGTGAAACATTCCCACCTAAAGGAATAGTTCATTTAAAGGGACAGTCCACCCAAAAATGAAACTTCTGTCATTATTAACTCACCCGTGTGTCGTTCAAAAACGTGTCTTCTTTTTATGGAGGCTAGAAAGCTTCTCAGTTATTATAATTGCATGGAAAAAATCAACCGGCACAGTAAATGCTGATCAAATTTCTAAAATGATTTTATGAATGAATCTATTTTATGAATCTGGTTGATTTATGGTAACAATGATGTGTCTGTTGATATGTTTGCTGCCCAGCCTCAGTTTAAGTGATGGATCTTGTCAACACCATGTTTTTTCTCCCAGTGCACTTTGTCATGATCTGTCATTGTATAAGTATAGTCTTCTGTGTTACATAATAACACTGGGACTAAACAGGACACATTTGACCGCAGGGACATCTGCTGGCCGAGCGTCTCTATGTGTAATGATGCTGTCTGATTCTGTTCTTCACCTCCAGCTGTGCCGCAGTCCATCCGTGTGCCAAACGTCACATTTATGTGCTTAGCATGTGTCTAAATGTGTGGCTACGTGTGCTTTAAGAAACCCTGCGTAAGAGACGAGGGTTCGTGTGACTGATCCGTTGGCATTTACTTGTCCTTCTAAAGCTCATATTTTCTTTCAACCTTGAAACCCAAAAAGAGATGTTTAGCAGAATGTCCAAGCTGCCTTTTTCCACACATTGCCAAATCATTCGCATGTTCAAAAAAACACCATAAAGGTCTGTTTGTTTGTTTGTTTTTTGCATATAAACTAAAATTAGCTTCCAAATCAAATTTAAGCTTGCATTTATTCAAAATATTCAAATAGGGGTGTATCAAATATCTATCACCTACGAAAGTAATTGTTTTAACAATATGAAAACTGACATTATCAAGTATGTCATTCATTTTTCAAAAAATAAACAAAACATCTTGATAGTCCAAAAGCCTAAATGTGTGAAATCAAGGGGGCGTTTGAATCTTTAGGGGGGGGGGGGGCACAAATCACATTGTGTGTGTGGGGTGTGGGGGTGTGGGGGGTGGGGGGTGGAGGTTCAGGTGTGTGTGTTTTGGGGGGGGGGGTTCGGGTGGGTAGCATGCAGTCTGTGATCGCTTGCAGTTGCTGACGCTCACTAAAGCATGCAATCGCTTTCTTATGTGTGCTGTTTTATCAGTTTCACTTTCGCTTTCGAAATCAATCACGTTCAGCAAGGAGGGGAGAGGATGGAAAGTGGGGGGCACAGTAACTCGTTTGGGGGGCACGGTATGCGAATGCCCCCCCCCCTTGGCGCTAGCCCTGTATGTATGTATGTATGTGTGTGTGTATATATTAGGGCTGTGCAATTAATCGCATGCGATTTCTCATGCGCATCTCATCAGTAAAGCCGGTTCTGTGATTGGCGGTAAATCGGCAACACCTGGTTTCAAATGGAGCGGCAGTAATACACACAGCCGTACTTCCGCTAATCACGGAACCGGCTTTACTGACGAGATGCGCATGAGATGCGCAGATGCGCACAACTGGTCTTGAAATTGAATTGAGATTTGAGAGCTATGGCTGAGATTTTTCATTGAATAATGACATTTTTATAAAAAAAAATTCTCAAACTATTGCTTGCATCCAAAAGAGCTTACATTACAGAAGTTTTACAGTAATTTATGCTACTTTTTAGTGCTTTCAAATTACAAAGAGGATTCAAATATCACTATCAAAGTGTGAGAAAACAGTTAAATATTATTGTTATTCACTAAAAATGTTGACATGCTTTCTTTGGCAGAGAAGTAGAGATGCTGAATTAATATATTTTCAATTAATTATTCAACTTGGATCTGGAATTAGAATAAATTGTTTTAGCCCACTGTTGAATAATAACTGAATTTTTGGGCTTTTACTCAAAATTATGGTTTTGATTAAAGTATAGCATATAGACCACTTTTGCGATGCTTTTTATTCATTGTTTAAGTGAAGTCCGTTTTTCTTCTATGGGAAAAGAACAGCTTGGACATTCTGCAAAATATCTACATTTCAGGTTCCACTGAAGGAAGAAAGTCAGACAGGTTTGGAGCGATAATGACAAGTTTTGGGTGAAATATGTCTTTAACGTCACCAGAATATGTTTTACATTCAAAGGCAAGGTTAGTAGCATAGCATTACCCCTTCAAAGAAAAGCTGATGTTCCCGTAGTGTGCTATACTGAGCGGCTGCTGATGATGTGTGGCTTCTCTGTCTCTCCTCCTCCTCAGCTGTCTCCCCCCCTCTCTCTCCTTCTGTGGTGTCGCCTCGTCCACGCCGCCTTTCGCTTAAGAGGTTTTCTCTGTTCACGCGTTTCCCAGGTAAATGCCCTGCATGCTGGGGCTAACTCAGGGATGATGGGGTAGCTAGTGTAAGAAATAGCTAGTAAATAACCTCGCGCTATGACCCGTTGTCCAGCAAGTTCACATTTGATTTATTTACAGTGATTTAAACGCTGTTCTAAAGCCTAGACAGCAATTTTAGGCATTTATTTATTGCAATAAAAAAAATGAGTGCTGCATAGAAGAATATCAATAGTAAATAGTTACACCTGATTAAAAATGCACATGCAACATTTATGTTTAGGAAATATTCAGTATTATTTTAAATGATTAGTAATATTTAAAATTTGTGCTTTTGTTCATTCAAACTTGACACCATGAGAATTTATTGATTACAAAGTGAACCATATAGTCTTGAATGTGTGAGCATAATTCATATTCAAGAGAAATAGCAGACCATTTTCATTTAACAATACCCTGGTTTTCTTTTTTCCTCACAAAATTATTGTTTGCATTCAGAAGAGCTGAAAAATAGCATATGGCTATAGCATATAACTTCTCATATAACATATAAAATCTCTTTTTATAGTCTTTTCCAGTTACAAAAATTGCAAAATTAATTTTATTTTATTTAGTAATTTGAAAGCTCTTTTTCAAAACCTCGACAGCAAATTGTATTTATTATAATAAAAATACATTTTTACTGCATGAAATATTACTAGAAAATAATTCAATCTAATTAAAATGTACATGCAAAGTCTATTTGTCTGTGTTTAGTAGGAAATATTTATTCAGTACTGAAACGTAGAATAGAGTTTGATCTTAAATGTACTTTCATCATGGTTTGTTTGTGCTGTGTGTGCTTGTGTTAGTTTGAGATCAGCTTAGTAAACATGACAGCTCTATTGAAATCAGCTGTGAGCGATGGCTTATGAGTGATGTGACTTGAATGACAGTGTTAGTCAAATGAAAGCTTGCTGGACTGGTTGGCTCTGGCGTTGTCCTCTTGAGCTCAGTCTTTTTGAAGAGCTCTTCTACTCTAACCACTAACACACTCCCCGTGCTGCCCGCGTGCGTCCCTGCGTGTCCATCACACCTGACCTCCTGCAAGAACAACATTCACACCGCCCTGAAGATTCAGTCCTGCTCCTTTCTGAGTTGCCTTAGTATCAGAATATACTAGAAAACGCACCGTGAAGCTTTGTGAGGCTCATCATCTTGATGAAACGGGGGAAAATGCAATAGAAATGTTATTACTATAATTATACATGATCAATCTGACTAAATATGCCTAGGTGTTAATTACTTGCAGCGCAGTGTTGTTATCATTTAATATTATTTTAACCCTATAATAAAAATTACTAATAAAAAAATAGGCCTACTAAATGTTTGACATAATGTTATCAGACTCAAAAAAGGTAATTATAAACGTAGTTACAATTTCTATTTGTTGTCTAAATTCAATTTATAGGAAAATGATTAACTTAAATAATTAATAAAAAATAAATAGACATTTTGAAAATTAAAATGACTACAACACTCAAAATTAGCCTCAGTAGAAACGTCAGTATAGCTCTTTTTGTTTAGTCGAGGTCTAAAGCATATTTACAAGCAGATATAAAAATTAACTTGTTTTCTTTTATGGTTTCTTTTTAGTAAATTTATGTTTTCAGTCAGCGATGTGCCGGACACAGTTTGCGTCATGAATATTAATTACATATTAAGTGCCGTGTTGTCCATTTTGCTGTAATTTTAATTCACATTTTGTAAGATATTTTCACCAACCTGTCCATTTTTGGAAACTTTTGACAAAAGTGCAGTGTAGTATACTCAAATACTAAGGCAGTTTTCCGATATCATCGAATTTCTCTGATATCGCTGTGATGATTGATTGGTTTCGTCAGCACACCTCTTATGAATTTTAGGCCCGGTTTCACAGACAGGGCTTATCCTAAACCAGGATTGGGCCAAAGTTCAATTAGGACATTTAAGTATTTTTTTATAAACATACCTTAGAAAAAAGCATTACTGGTGTTCATCTTAATGCAAAACAAAGGCTCTAATATCTGTAGCTCAAATAGTAGATCATGGGTTCGATTCCCAGAGAAAGCAAGAGCTGATAAAATGTATACAAAGATACATTGGATAAAAGCGTCTGCTAAATGTAAAAATGTTTTAAGATCAATCAGTGCAGGTTTATTTCAGTTGAAACAGCTCAGACTTATATTTGAGTCTAGGACTAGGCTTAAACCTTGTCTGTGAAACCGGGGGTTAATCTTGTTCTCTTTGGTTAATGACTACTACACCTAGGGCACGCGAACGACATGAAAATACTAGATCACTTCAGTTATCAACAAACTTTGCATGCTTTGTAGTGTAAATGACTTCACTGATTATAACCGGAGAGTTCTAGTTCATCACAATGCGTCGCTCGTAAACATAGCATTATCTCCCATGCTTGAATCAGAAACCATGTCCGGAGTCCGCTGTGCATCTCAGTCAGCATTCGTTTATTGTCTGATACTGTCTCAGTAAAAGCTGTCCAGTCCCAAGCACACACCTGCAGTGACTGCTGCAGTTCATGAAGCACCTGTAGAGGGCGCTAGTGTATTTACATAACAGCGCTGATCCCACGGGGTTTTGGTGTACATCATCTACACTTCATAGTCACATACTAATGAATAGTACACCATATTATAATCTATGCTTCTCCGGTGTAATCAAACTAATGCTGCTCACACACAAATGCACGTCTGAAATGACCATCCAATCATTTGCTATAATCTTTCCATTCATTTAAATGTGATATGAGTTGTTTGTTGTTGTGCTGTCCCTCTCGTCTCTCATGCCTCATTTGTATGTGTGTGTGTTTGATGGGTGTGAGTGTTTGCGAGCAGGCGTGCTGTGACATGAAGTGACGGGTTTCCTGTGCGTTGCAGAGTTTCGCTCTCCGTCTCATGTGACTGGTCTGAACCGCTCGGCGTCTCTGAGCTGCACAGAGAGAGTCGACTCGGAGTCCATCAGCGGCAGCAACAGTCAGCTCAATAACAGCCCCGCTGCACAGTATGTCCCTGATTTTAATGTGCGGGCCCTCGCTGACCTGCAGTATGTGAAGGTATGTTATGCCCATCAACACAGGTTTCAGACTGGTCTTCACACAAGTGTGTGTGTTTACTGCTGTGTGTGTGTGTTCACGGTGTGTGTGTGTGTGTGTGTTCACGGTGTGTGTGTGTGTGTGTGTTCACGGTGTGTGTGTGTGTGTGTGTGTGTGTGTGTTCACGGTGTGTGTGTGTGTGTGTGTGTTCACGGTGTGTGTGTGTGTGTGTGTGTGTTCACGGTGTGTGTGTGTGTTTACTGCTGTGTGTGTGTGTGTTCACGGTGTGTGTGTGTTCACAGTGTGTGTGTGTTCACGGTGTGTGTGTGTTCACGGTGTGTGTGTGTTCACTGTGTGTGTGTGTTCACGGTGTGTGTGTGTGTTCACGGTGTGTGTGTGTGTTCACGGTGTGTGTGTGTGTGTGTTCACTGTGTGTGTGTGTGTGTGTGTGTGTGTGTTCACGGTGTGTGTGTGTGTGTGTGTTCACGGTGTGTGTGTGTGTGTGTGTGTGTGTGTTCACGGTGTGTGTGTGTTTACTGCTGTGTGTGTGTGCACCTTGGATGGGTTAAATGCAGAGCACAAATTCCGAGTATGGATCACCATACTTGGTCTCACATCACTTTCACAAATACACACATATACAGTACATACTTAGAAAATATTTACATGTACATATTTATATTATATATTGAATATACCAATACAACATATTTTTTCTTAAATATTATATACATGCATGTGTGTGTATTTATATATATACATAATAAATATACACAGTACACACACATTACATAAACAAAAACTTTTATTTTGGATGCAATTAATCGTTCTGTTGTTTTAATATTACATTTAATTGTTAATATGTTCAAATATAGTCAGTCAAGACCTATTAATTATTTATGTTATTAATATTTTGTTCTACTTGTAAATGCCTTTTTGTGTTTATATGTATATCTATTTATCTGTCTAGCTATCTATATGCATATGTGTAATATTATTAATATAATACTGTAATATTACTTTTAGTAATAGTATTAATGGAATATTAATAATATTACTAATAAAAAAAATGTATAACTTTTTTTTATTAATTTAAGTCCTTGCTGATAAACATAATTGTTAACACTTTGTTTTAGGGTCTCTTAACCTAGTTGCTTATCTAGCATGCATATTAATAGAATATTAGCCATTTAGTAGTAGTAATTAAGCACAAATGAATGCCTTATTCTACTTAACAACTAACTAACTAATAATAAGCAGCAAATTAGGAGGGAACTGAGGGAAAAGTCGTAGTTAATAGTAAATAAGTGTTCCCTATTCTAAAGTGTTACCAAATAATGAATTTATTTCGCAAATCAAAAATGAGCAGTAGCATATGTAAGTTTGATTAATGACTTTTTTTCTTTCTCAGATCACTCGTTCGCAGTATCAAAACGGCCTGCTGGCTTCAAAACTGGACAGCACGCCCCAGTCCCCAGAGAGCAGCCATATCCGCCTGGATCCCGGCCCTCTTCCACCCCCGACCCCTCTCATGTCCACCACCGCGAACCACACCACAGCGCCGCCGGCACCCATGGAGAACGGCCCGGACGAGACCACCTCGCTGCTCAACGACAAGAACAGCCTGTCCAAACGCCGGCCGAGCCACATCCACCCTCCGAACCAGTCGCACCTGAACTCCACCAGCAGCCCGACGGCGCTCCCCAGCGCTCCGCCGCATCGCACGCACACCTTCACGCACGCGCACACCGAGAGCACCATTTGACCACAGTAATCTGGGGCTCCGAGAGCTCCAGAGCTGACCACATGTGCACATACACTGAGCGCTACTTTCTCTCCGTTCGAGAGGACAGAGGTGTGTTAAAACGGGTGCATCGTCTTCAGCATTGGACGTGATCTCACTGTGATTCTAGGGGCTGCGGGTTCGGCCCGACGTCGAGGTGTGTAGTCATGCAGACTGCTGTATATCTGCTATTGCATGCTAACCATGTAGACACTCTCTCAAAGCTTCCGGCATACGAGTGTGTTCGGTATGCCACAAATACCGTTTAAAGGCATTATCTAACAGAATTATTGTATGGTTTGAACTTTTTATAACGTCTCTGACCCAGCGGCAAACATCTGTTTGCTGTTTTTCTGAGATTTTGAGCATAAGAGCACTTTGAGTCTCATAAGCTATTGTTGGACTGTCCTTTTAGCACAGAGAAAGATCTAGTTTTCCTGCTGTGTAGTGTGCTATGTGGTTTTGACAGCCTTCTTTCAAAGTCGAAAGCATCAAGCCGAGGTGATTTGGTAAGTGTGGGTACGTGATGTAGCCGTATGTGACGCAATCGTAGCTCTGCGTGACAAGCGTGAAGGGAAATTCTGTACATTTAGTTTGGAGACGTGAAATTTGCTGACGCAGATATGGTTTGGAGAACCCCATGTGGCCAGTTACTGCTCGAAACTGAGACATTTGTAGCAAAAAACACATTGAGCATTGACCACTGCAAATCCAAATCTGTGATATGATTTAAGATATTATATAATAATTTATTTATATATATCAATATATTTATA
This sequence comes from Oxygymnocypris stewartii, assembly GCA_003573665.1. Taxonomy (NCBI): domain Eukaryota; kingdom Metazoa; phylum Chordata; class Actinopteri; order Cypriniformes; family Cyprinidae; genus Oxygymnocypris; species Oxygymnocypris stewartii. Next base: position 42,418 of record QVTF01011791.1, on the reverse strand, counting down.
TTTGTCTGAAGTAGTATGTATATATATTTAATTCATAATTTTTTTTGACAATTATAATTCATCCCCACAGATTAATTTCACAAAAATATTAGTTATATTTCACAAAAATATATTTAATTTGATTAAAATACAGCCGGTTTAAACCATTTAGATTGTTTGTATCATATTATGCATTATTTTCATGAGAATTAAGCATATTTTCTTCACAATTTCTCATTTATAGATTCTCAGTAGACTTGTATTACTGTACTATAATTATTTGTTCATTTTAATTATAAAAAAATTAAATCCATACAAATGCACCATAATGTATAAATACTTACCGATATAAATATTTGTCCCCTTTATACTAATGAAAATTATAAACAATATCACAATGCTAAAAATCTTAATGATCCTAATCACATTGATTTTGAGGTGAAATATGGCCTGAGGTTTTGTGAGATTTACCCAGCGCTCGATATTAACGGCTACGATGGTCCATCAAACAACACAAAACATTCCCATCCTCAGAAACAGACGATACAGATGCTCGAACAGGATTCACTGTGAACTGGAGTGAAACCAAACATTGGATTTGATTCTCATGCTTGTCGTATCTTCAGTGTGAAGTCACTAGCACGGTTTAGTTTGTTAAAACTGTGTAGTGAGATAAAAGTCGACAGATTATAGGTTAGTTGAAGGTTCACCCAAAAGCTTAACATGTACTCTGACCATCCAAGATCGAGATATCAGAACAGGTTTGGAGAAATGTAACAATGCATCACTTGCTCACCAATGGATGCTCTGCAGTGAATGGGTGCCGTCAGAATGAGAGTCCAAACAGCTGATAAAAACATCACAACAATCCACAAGTAATCTACACCACTCCTTTCCATCAGTTAATGTCTTGCGAAGTGAAAGATGCATATTCATGTGAGAATACAACAGCGGGTTGACATATTATTATGAACTATGGACTGCGGCAGTTCAAAGTTAAACGCCACAATTATGGATTTGTTTCTTAGAAATAAGCAGTTTTTCATGTTATAAGACGTTAACTGATGGACTGGAGTGGTGTGGATTACTTATCGATTGTAATGTTTTATCAGCTGTTTGGACTCTCATTCTAACGGCACCCATTCACTGCAAAGCATCCATTGCTGAGCAAGATATATAATGTTACATTTCTCCAAATATGTTTTCTGATGAAGAATATTCCAGCAAATGTTTAGCTCTTGGCCAACTGCTCCTTTAACAAACTAAAGCTTTTCTACATGTACTTGCAGTGACCATAAAGCCGGTTCTGTACAGAGATCACGTTTCGGAAGTCACGGTGATTTTTCCATTGTGTTGCTGACATCAGAAACCATATTTAAATCTTATTCTGATGCATTCATACTGTAAGTGCGCCATGCAGTGCATGCATAAAGCTTTCAGTGTCAAAGTGTTCTTTTATTACATAAATTGTAAAAATATCCCAGTGAGAGTTTCAGAGTATTAGAAATAATTACAGAGAAGAATAGCACTAGATTGATTATTTATGTTTTCTCTTTGAATAGTTGGACAATGTCCATTTTATAGTGTATGATGATTTATAAGTTATTTATAAATCTTTTGTTGCCTTTACGAGATATTTAAATCTGAAGCAATAAATAGGTCTGTCTTTTTTAAAGATGTTTAATGTACAATTGCACAGTGAGAGAAGACATAAGTTGCATTTTACCTCAACTGACATTTCTTGTATGTGAAATTTGACTAGTATTTACTTACAACTTAAACCAAAACGTGGGTACTCTGTACTGAGGCGTAACATGTTATATCATGACCAAAGTTACAACACTTTAGGAATTAAATCTGTGAGTGAACACATCAGCCAAAGCATTCTGCACTTTGATTTGTCCATTTAATGTCCATGCTCCTGTCTCTAATGCACCGGGACTCTGTTTGTGGGGAACTAATGAAATTCCTTTGAGCTTTCAATCCAGCTCAGTAATCTGCTTTTAATGTGCATGGTAGGAGCTCGGCGGGAGCGATGCTGTGCAGGGTCTCCTGTTTGATAATTAGACCACCGTTAAAGATTATTGATGTGTGTTTTCAGGAAGTGTCTGCGATTTCCACTGCATTCATTTACTTTTCAGGGTCATGACCTATGTTCAGGGTATTGTATTGCATACTAAGTAAGTGCACTTTGTTTTGGATTCACATGAAATGTGAAAACACTGTCTAACATTCAAAAGCCATGTAAAATACAGAAAAATAATTCCATGAGTTGGTTATTTTTGTCTTTTTTTTTTTGAATCATCACAACAAACTCGTTGCTTTCTTCAAGAGGAAATGCAAACGCTGAAGTACTGTACTTCCCATGAACACGGTCGTATTTAAAGCAATCTGTATATATTTTGTATTTCTGTCGAGTTCTGATGATGTAAATGCTAAATATTTCTCTATTAAAACACCTATGCTCAGTCTGTGATATTGCTTTTATTCCAATTGCAAATTGTAAAATATTTTACGGTTCGTTTTTAACTCTTTCTTTGTTAAACCAATCGCTAGATTCGTATAAAAGCTGTGAATGTTTAAAAAAAAAAAAGTTTTTAGCCAGATAAAGCCGTTTGTTTTCCAAAGAGCCTTTAGAAGATGCTAATTTCACACGCTGAAGGTCTTCAGTCAGTGTCCTTGTGGGCGTGGTTTACCAAGCCAGCCCGTTCTCCGATTGGTCAAGCGAGCACTTGCTCTTCTGTCAATGGTCCAATATGGACATGACGTAGCGGCAATGCAAAAAATGAAACTACGTTCATTGTGGCTCCAGAGTCCAGGGGCAAGTCCATGCTTGTTTCTTAAGAATCTCTGAGCCAACATGGCGGCCGAACCGAGCCAGTTTCCCTCACCGTTATATATGAAAACAACTGAAAAACAGGAGGGTAGCGAATCAGCAACAACATCAGCGTCACATGATTCATAAAGCCAGGCTGTCCTCTTCCAATATGGTGGTCAGCTTGGCTGAGCTGTGTCTCCCGTTGATCATATATTTCCTCTGCGGATTCGGAACCTGCAGCCTTCAGGAGACGCGGGTTTACGGACTGCGCCTGGAGGACGTTACCGAGCGGGTGTTCATGCGCGAACGGGTCATCGTTGCTCCGCACGGGACCACTTTCAAGCTCAGATTGTTTGGGTCCTACCTGTCCAATGAGACCTGGCCGTGGGTCGCGTTCGCCGCGGCTGGAGGCGGTTCGCTTGACCCCTGCGCGCTGGAGGAACGTCGCAACTCATCTGCGTTCCGGTTACGCGGAGCGTTCGCGCCGGAAGACGAGAACAGCGGGATTATAGAAGTCCAAACCGATGCTGCGGCATCCAATCCGGAGAATAAAGATGCAGTGCCTGTGCTCCATCACTTCTGCGTCTTAAAGGGCCAGGCGTGGGGCTCTGTCGGGTCGGACAAGTTGGCTATTAAGAACCCGGATGTGCCATCGGATTACATTCCACTGTGGGGTCTGATTTTGGTGGTTGTGCTTCTGGTTTTGGTCTGCAGTGTGGTCAGATGTGTGAATCTGAGTTTGCTGTGGCTAGACCCACTGGAGCTGTATGTTCTGCACAGCTGTGGTTCGGAGGATGAAAAGCGGGCGGCCAAGCGTCTCAAGCCCATCCGGAGGAGAGGAAACGTTCTGGTTTGTTCGCTCTTGTTCATTTGCGCTTTGGGTCACTCGGTGCTCGGCGTCTTATTGTACCGTCTCTATGGGTCTATCCTGCCCTCTGTGTTCACTAGTGCCTTCCTCTTATTCCTCCTGGCTGAGCTGCTTCCTCATATTGTATGTTCGGGTTATGGGTTCCAGATGGCACCGGGTTTGATATGGTTGGCCCAGATCTGTCTCATCCTGACGTGCCCGCTTTCTTGTCCTCTCGGCCTCCTGCTGGACTTGATCCTGCACCGGGACGTGAGCACCGTGGGCATCCGTGAGAAAACCATGGAAATGATTCGGACTAGTGTGAACGATCCGTATAATGAGTTCGTCAAGGTGGAGTTCAGTAAAGGCGCTCTCAGGACCAAAACCGTGGATGACATCCTGACCCCCCTGAAAGATTGCTTCATGCTGCCCTCCACGGCCGTGCTGGACTTCAACACCATGTCCGAGATCATGCAGAGCAGCTACACTCGGGTCCCGGTGTATGAGGAGGAGAGGTCCAATATCATCGAAATCCTTTACGTCAAAGACCTGGCACTGGTTGACCCGGAGGACCGCACTCCCATGACCACCATCACCAAGTTCTACAACCATCCTCTGCATTTTGTGTTTAATGACACCAAGCTGGATGCAATGCTGGAGGAATTCAAAAAAGGCATGTCAATCCTAAACCGATGCCTTCAAATGATGTTTCGACCCATGTTTGACCAATTATCTGCAGTTATTACCATTGACCTGACGAGGCCAATATTGAATGCATGTAATATTTGGACTGTTATTTTGATATTATTCATCTTTACTATTACTCTGTGTTAGAAGTGTTTTCATAACTTGATAATCCTAAAACGATGCCGTCAAACTAGTTTTTGTCAGATTATGACAAGCCTGATATTGTTTTTAATTGAGTTTTTTAATTGCTTAATTAACGGTTTTATTTTATTATGACACTTTTGTAGCACTTTGAGATTTTCCTTCAAATGTAAAGTGCTTTATAAATAAAATGTAGTATTATTATTATATTGAGTTTATATAATATCTGGACTTTTATTTTCACAAAATATTATTGTTAGTATTATTATTATTTTACAATTTAAAACATTAAAGTCATCTAAATAGATTTCAATGTTGATCATTTTATTAGTAGAAGTGGTATTACTAACACTATTACTATTGTTATTATATTCAAAATAATGTGTACTGTTTCCCTTATTAGACTGATACTGAATGTGTATCATTATTTGGGCTTTTATTCTCAC
>QVTF01011791.1:12500-32500 GCA_003573665.1 Oxygymnocypris stewartii | reverse complement strand
GATTAGTTTGCATCCAATTAGAACATATTTGATCGTTACTGTTCAGTTCAGTGGAATGTAATTTTAAACCGATTATGTTTTTGGATTTTATACAATCCAAACATATGACACAATATCTGGTTGTGGATCATTTAAGTGGTAGCAGTTGATGCAGATAAGCATCTGAGGAAGTGATAAGATTGATCACTTGTTGTTTTATTGCGTAAGGCCTGATTGGGATCAGTGCTGTTCTTGTTCTGGTGTATTGACTGATGATTGTTTGTGTGATCAGTCCATCAGTCTCCGGTGTCCACGCAGCGTCAGTCCCCCAGAGACCCCTTCGATCTGGGAGACGCCACCAGCCCGTCCAGCTACTGTCCCGACTACACAGTACGAGCCCTCACAGACCTGCAGTTCATCAAGGTGAGCTCTCGTCTCCGCTTCTGCTTGTCTTGTGTTATTCCCAAGCGGTAACCTCCCGCTCTCTCTCGTGAAACCAACACGGACGTGACTAAAACTGCAATTCGTCGACTGGCCGCTAGAGGCTGGCTCCAAAAGTGAGTCAATCCCATAGACCTCAATGTTAAAATGCCCAACTTTACAGCAGAAAATAGTATGTTTACAGCCTGGTACAAAAAGTGGTTTTGGACTATATAGCTAATTTTGCCCTTCATGACAACTGTGAGGGGGATTCATTTTTTTATTACTCATCCATTGAAATTATATTAAGCCTTATAGTTCTGCAGAATTAACCCTTTAGGCGCCAGGGTTTTTTGAAAAAAAATCTGGATTTTGACATCAAGATTTCAAAAGCTTGTGGCTTGAAAGGGGTTCAAGATAGAGATCTAGTGTAAATTAGAAAAATGTTGGGCATGACCAAAAGTTTATGTGGGGTGTAAATATATTCATCTAATTTGCATATTATGACGCCATCATGGGGCGGGCCTCTTTAATTTCATAATATTCAAGAAATAGTAGATATTGAATTGATGTTTGAACTTATTTTTTTTTTTTTATCCTCATTACAAATGGTCTGAATAGAGGAAACCAACAATACAATTATTACTAAATTTAAATTATTACTAAATTTCTATACACTATATAGTAGTAAAACGCATGTGACCAGTAGCCTACTTTTTTATCAGTTCATCAGTAATATTCAGGAAATAATCGATATTATTTGCATGTTTTTGTGTCTTTTTATCATCATTACAAATGATCAGGAAAAGAGGAAATAACAGTAAAACAGGAGAAAGTAGTAAATTATTACTATATTACTGTGCCATAGTAAAATACATTTTATACATACAAAAATACCTATTTTCTGATCAGTTGACCAGCTGTTTGCCCAATCAGGTATCTAGGTGACACCGTTTATAGTTCTTGAGAGTATGGTATCTCGTATTGCATGGCACAGCGCACAGACCTAGTGTTACCTTTGCATCTGTCTCCAGTTTTCTCCAGTTTCTCAGTTCAAAGTGTGTAATGTTGTGATGCATCTTTATTTTGGAACTTGTTATTGAAGTTTTTTTTTAAATGATGGACTTCGACGTGAATAATGCACTCGTGTGACCTCCGTAAACATGGCGTTTGTGTTTTCTGCTGTTAACATGGGCCCGTGTCCCACAGGTGACCCGTCTGCAGTACCTCAACGCTGTGATGGCGTCGCGGGTGGCCCAGAGCCCTGAGCTTCCTGAAATCAAGATCCTGCCCAACAGTCAAACCAAACTCCTGAACGAGAAAAACACTACTCCAGGTACACCAGCGCACATGCATGACACCCAATACATGACAGAACATGTTGTGCAACTCTGTGCTTTTGATTTGGCGTGTTTTCTTCTTCCTGTGTTTCGGTGTAATTTGCTAGCGTTGGAATGTTGTGGAGTCTAAACATGCAAGAACAGGTCGACCGGAAATGTCTGTCTTCATCGCTCTCTTCTGCTGAACTAAGACGGTGTTCTCTTTCTTTGTCTTTTTCTCTCCTTCCCTTTTTTTATCTCCATTAGATTTTCAACTCCACTTTTCATTCTTTGATGCAATTGACAACTACTGTTAGTGTGCTTTGCATGAGGTAAATGCAAGTGATAAGCTTGGTATGTTACGTTTGACACATGTATCCCCGCAGCGCATCAGAGCGCCACCAGGTGGTTGGTATGATACATCAGTGCGTTACATTTCAATGCTTCACTGATATGAGCTAAAATCAGTTTTATGTCCTTCTAATGTTTTATTGACACTGTTTTGCAAAGTAACCTCTTCTATATTAACGCTGTCTGTTGGATCCTCCGCATTAAACTCTTTGAATGTCCAGGTAGGTCTTCTTATCAAGTTCCCTTCACTCTAACAAACTGATTTTTATTTATTTACTTTGATCAAAAAATATTTTCATTTAATAATCTAATAGTCTGATATTGCAATATACATCCCCTATGTCTATATTTATTTATTTACATTCAAATAGTAAATGGGTGAATCTCACAAAACACATATAGGAGCATGTCCAGGTCATATTTCACCCAAAATCAAAAGACATAAATAAGAATTAATATTATGTACAATATCTTGCCATTCTCATTACTGCAATAAAATACAAAAACAATTCTATACATTTAAAATATAAAATATGTATACATCATATTAGTATTTGTTGTGCCAAAGTTTATTTTTTATCAATTTTTGTAATTATTATAAATAATAAATATATAATTTGGGGGAGTTACTTTTTTTTCACAAAAATCTTAAGCAGAAAAAATATATAGTTTTTAATAATGATATTTTGTAGTTATTGGTCATAATATAATAATTATTAGTATCAGGCAAAATATCAACAAAAAAAAAAATATATATATATATATATCTAAATCAGTACTTATGAGAACTTTTGCTTTTCACACACACTTACATGCATGCATGCATACTGTGTATATGTGAACTTTTAACCACGTCGACCTATAATAAGCTAATAATTCTGATGACGTTATAATAATAATTCTGACGAGGTCGTAATGATTAATTGTCCTTCTCTTTAAAGAAGACGTCTCATGTTGAACTGTAATGTATTTCTGGTCATTTTGGACACGGTCTGTTAGCAGAGACGGATGAATCGGTGTCTTTGACAGATGTTTGATTCTCTGCAGGTGCGAGTAAGTGCCAGGAACCCAGGCCAGACGAGGAGCTTCACAGCCAGAGAGGAGCGTTTTGACCTTCCTGCAGAACTCACAAGGATTTTATTATAACAACTCATTAGTTTTTGTCGTCTTAAATGAATCTTTCACTCCTGGAATGCAGCGATTGAGCCAGATGCAGGACTGCTGAGAAAAACAAAAGACGTGATGTTCAAGACGTATGTTTCTGGTCAGACGGGACCTGTTCTCTCTTGTTCTGCTTACTCAGCTGTTCCCTCTGATGTCACTTCCTCTGCACTCTGTTTGAGTTCACTTATTTCCTTAAGGTCTATGCGTGTGCATATGTGCTACTAAATTAAATGGTGTGCCAATATCTTACTATCCCTTTGTATGGTATAAGCAGTATTACAGCTCTGATTCATCAAGCCCTAATGTGCCAAAATGGGTTGAGAGCGACAGAAAATAGCCATTTACTCACCCTCGTGTCATTCCAAACACGAAACCTTGCCTTTTCCCAATAATAGTGACTACAGCTGTAGTAGTCCCTCTGTAAAGGACAAAACCGCTTCACTGAAGCACTCAAATGTCCTTCTCCATACATTTGTGAACTGGAATAATGGCCTAAATGCTATCCGATCTGAACACAAATAAGATTTTAGACCTTCGGGGAAGTGCACTATTAAAAATAAAGGTTCTTTTTTGGCATCTGTGGTTCAAAAAAGAACGGTTAACGTCCATGGAATCTTTCCATTCCACAAAAGGTTCATTAAATTATTCAAATGTTCTTTGCACACTCTTACAAGTTTCAAACAGTCGTTTCACAGTGATGTCACAGAAGAATCATTTTGGGTTCCTCAAAGAAGTGTTAAGAACGCTTGAACGATATAAAGAACCTTTCGTTTCAATGGAAGGGTTCCATGGATTTGAAAAGTTCTACATGGAACCATTAATGTCAATAAAGATCCTTAATTTTTTTAAATGGTTCTTCTACACTCAAAAAAGTGTGTGTGTGTGTGTTTTAAAGGAACATTTTAATAATCTAAAGAAGATTTGTCCATCATCAAGAACCTTTTGTGTAGTGGTCAGGTTCCATAATGGATCCGCCAATGCTACTTAAGAAAAGTGCATTGCATTCGCTGTGAAACCCCCTTTTAGAACATTTATTTTTGTGTAGGTAGAAATTAATCAGTAATAACCACATGAATGCTTTCCAAAGACATGTTTCATGGGGAGTCCTCAGGTGGAAAATTCCTTTTATGTCCCAATATGTTAAGTGCCAATGTAAGTTTATCTACAGGAAACTTGCAACACGGGGAAAGCTGGATTTTTGACACAAGAAAAAGGTCTTGCCGTGTCAGATGCAGAGTTATCATTAACTGGGACGGGAATAGGTGCTTCTCGGTCTTAGAAACTCATATAGTTGGTCCCTTTGATTATCATTACCTTTCCTGATATATTTCTCTCCAGATTGTTAGATTGCGGAAAAACTAATTCGAGAGTGACGTTACAACTTCTGCGTGATCCTGACCCGGTTTTTCACCGCATGTCTACGTCCGGCTGCCTTTCAATTCTGCATCTCAGAGTATCTTCTTATTAGGTGACTAAATGCCTTACATGACTGTAGCTAACAGTATAAACCACAAATGTCCAACCTTTGCCATACTGGAATAACCTGGCCGTTCCATTGGATTAACATGACACTAGCAATTCTGAAAATCCCAATGGTGTTTTTTTTTGACGTCATATATTGAAATGTTGTGTAAATGGGTAATTAACCTAAAACCTGCTTCTTAATGGGTCTAGAAGCTTTTCTGGCATTCCATGGTGTTCTGTTATAACGAATCCGCTATCGTTTCATCCGCTTTTCCTAGAGAAGATGCTTGGTTTAAACATTTCAAGTTATTTTAGGTTTCTATGAGATTCCAGACAGTTTGTTTCGTTTCTTACGCTCACCAAATATGTTTATTTGATTACAGTTTAAAAAAAAGAAAAGTACAATAATATTAGTTAAAAGGATTATTTTATTTTTTTTGAATATATTTTTAAATGTAATTTCATTCATGCGTTGCAAAGCTAAAGTTTCATCATCATGACTCTGTCTTCAGTGTCACATGATTATTCAGAAATCATAATCATGCTGATTTGCTGCTCATGAAAAATGTCTTATTATTATCCATGTTGAAAAGTTCCCAGTATTTACTGGTGAATAAAAAGTTCAAAAGAACAGCATTTATTTGAAATAACCAGCTTAAATATCTTTACTGTCACTTTTGATGAATGCAGTGTATTCTTGAGGGAAAAAAATTGCCTATTAATTTATTACAAAATTAAAATCATGACCCAAACTTTTGAACCGTGTAATCTGGGTTTGACTTGGGTGTAATTTGAGTAACTTTCAGGATAGACTTCATGTTCAAGAAATCCAAGCCTTCAGTTTTATTGATGCAAATAGTCATGTAACCAATTTTAAGTAGTTATTCACAAGTGTGTTTATTTGTGTTGTCATTATAAACCATCTGCTAAAACCTGATCAGTGTGTGATCCAAGTACATATTTTTCTGCTGTTATATAAAGTCCATTTATATGGTCACAAAATAACGAATGTATAATATATAGATACAAATCTTGTCTTACTCCACTTATCAAAAGAAATGCTGGGATTTGTGCTTAGGCCAGAGATGACTGGTAAAGGTCGTGAAGTGGGAACAGATGCAGGTAGATGTCAATTCTTCAGGTACAAATATAGATATTACCAGGGATTCGAACCCTTTTACTCCGAACCAGCCACTTTTGGTAGATGAGATTCCAATCTTCTCTGTGTTGTACATGAGCTCTTTCATAGGTAATAAACACAGCCCAGTGCTTAACTGATTGTCTTCGGTTTGTATTATGATTCCAGTGCTGACCAGAGCCTACTTTTTAGCTTACAATGTCCAGGTTTGGGCTTTATTTTTCTATTGATGTGCTCTTTACAGTCCTCGTACATTATATGTTCGCCTCTTTGCATTGTTTTGATAGTTTTCTGTAAATCCCAGCTTCTCACACGCCAGATTGTTCACTTTAATGCCTGCACGCTATTGGTCAAATACCTTTCAGTATGAAAACAACAGGAAAGTAAAGCTAAAAACTAGGGGTGGGCATAGATTAATTTTTTTAATCTAGATTAATCTAGATTAATTTTGGAATTAATCTAGATTAAAATGGCTCATTTGAATTCTGCCGAAGGCATTCAGAATATGTGTGCTACCCAAATAATGACTAAAAGTAAGTCTTTGAGAACGGGTTTCTCGAGCCAGGTGGCGCATTAGACCAGGGGCTCATCTCCTGTTTCCAAAATGCATCACAAACTGCTTGAGAAAGCTGTTCTACTATGATAATTGGTGATGAAAATAAACTATGTTCAATAAGATGTACTTGTGTTTACTAACTGTTTATTCAGTTAAACATGAATTTTGAACTGTAGGCCTACATAATGGCGCTTTTCCACTGCATGGTACGGCACGGTACGGTACGGTACGGTTCACTTTTGGGGGGTTTTCCACTGGGTACTGTACCTGGTACCTGATACTTTTTTAGTACCACTTCGGTCGAGGTTCCATGCAAGCCGTACCGTTACCAAAACGTGACGTGTAAACTCTGCTGATCACTGATTGGCCTGAGAAAATCGTCATTACTGCGTCACTGAACTTGCGACACGAGACCCTCCTCTATAGTCCTACCCGCTAGATTTAAATCAGCACAGCCAGCGACGGATCGGACGCAACCTCTGTTTAAACAAACGCACATTTTTGCATCAACCACAAAATAGCAGTGTCGTTGTCTGTTGAGGAAGTACAGATGTTCTTCTCGTTGATAGCCGAGGAGCGGATCCAGCGAGAGCTTGATGGCACGACGCCGAAGGAAAAAGCCTTCTGTATAACGTTACTTTTGAACTTGCTATATTTACGGAGTATGTTTTCTGTTTATATTTTTACCTCTGTATCTGTGTTTTGCTTCAATTAAAAACAAGCTGATCGAATAAGTGTACCTCCAGACTATATTAAATATGTATCATTGTATGAGCACGTAACGAACCTCTTGAAAAAGACAAATGATTAATGCCGCGATTATAAAGACCATCACATAAATAAATAAAAAAACAAGGGATACATTGTACATTTTGAAATATTCAAAAGTTTATTGATAATTCACTTTACAGAACACGCTGCATGAATAGTTAACTTAATCAAGTAACGCAGCACACCTGCACGAACATCCCTGCTCTCCTCCTCTACAGCCCGTGTCACTGCACCACAGTCTCTGCTGCTGGGGGTAAATCACAAGCGCTCTCATAGACCTCTCCATTGCTGTTAAACACATCCCTGCTCTCCTCCTCTACAACCCGTGTCACTGCACCACAGTCTCTGCTGCTGGGGGTAAATCACAAGCGCTCTCATAGACCTCTCCATTGCTGTTAAACACATCCCTGCTCTCCTCCTCTACAACCCGTGTCACTGCCACATTCTCTGCTGCTGGGGGTAAATCACAAGCGTTCTCATAGACCTCTCCATTGCTGTTAAAAACATCCACATGCCGAGAATGAAGAACATTATTCCGTCTCCTTTCTTTGTTGTGAGTTTGTTTGTGGCGCGTTTACGATGATGTCACGGCAGTAGAGGCGGCGCAATTATAACGACGCGTGAATAATCCCGCCCACTCTATAGCGGTACTAAACTGCGGTGGAAATGCAACCGACCCGAACTGAGCCGTACCGTACCGTACCGAACCGTACCGTACCATGCAGTGGAAAAGCGCCATAAGAGGTCGTGATGAACTGTTTACAGTTTCCATTGGGAAGCTTCTTAAAAATAAATGTTCCCTGAAGCAAACCCGGCGGCTTCATAGCTGCATCCATGTTAGCACGTCACGTCTGATGTGGTAATTTCACAGTAACGTTAGGCATACACACAGGTTCGAAGCAGAGGGTGACACGGGAGTGAATTCTCAAGTTCACATGAGACCTAAAGCGCATCCTGTTTGCTTAAAAGCGCAACGTTTCGTTGTTATTCTGAGTGCACACAAATAAACGTAGAGTCTTTACAGATTCGAAAGATGTATTAGGCTACTTTTATCTGTATGACCAAAAATGACGGAGATGTAAGAGCAAGTGAGCGCACCGGAGCCTGTCCTGCAGCAAACGCGCTTCCACACAAACACTTCAATAGCGCACATTTCTCTAGGTTAACATCATATTGAGCGGCCATGTAAAGTTGCTACTACATACATCTTTCAGATGAAAAGCCATATTTGAGGTTGATGAATGATAGGTGAGCGTTTGGATGTCCTGCCCGATTGTATTACCACATAGACCAGCCGTTAACAATCTGTCCATCACGGACTGCGAGCCTCTAGTTCGAAGACTCGTTCTCGCCCCCTACAGTGCAATTCGGCTAGGTATACATCCGCGTTAAAATATCAGGGTGAAAGTCATCATAGCTTGCGTAGTATAGACCCAGCTCCCAACCCAACTTTGAGAATAGATTAACGGCGATATTTTTTTTATCGCCGATAAGAGTCTCGCGTTAACGCAGCACGTTAACGCCGATAACGGCCCACCACTACTAAAAACAGATTTTGGGCAGTTCACAAATCCCTGCCATAAATTATTCTGATGCGCAGCGACTTATAAAACGGTGAATGGCTTCTGTTTTAATATACACAGGTATATTTACGACAGTTAATTCCAGTCACAAAATAGACAAAACTACATACAGTTGTTTTAAGCAGATGCAGACAACTAATCTAAAACCATGACATTCAAGTGTGACATAATTGTCTAAAACATAAGCTATTATCAGATGAGTTGCATACATACATCTGTAGCATTCGACAATTCATATTTAAGGGGATTTTTTCTCCTAATATTTTAGCGCATTAATATATTTTAGTATATCCTACTTTTTAAGACCGATTCAGCCAAACACACAAAAAAATAAAAAAATAAAATTAAGTGTGAAAACATCAGATTTATTTGACTGTTCGTTTTTCTAAAGATTTCTCAAATCTTTTATTTTTAATGTGCCTTGGAGATGTATTATACTCATTTAACTATGAGTAGTTGTACTTTATGTGGTACATTCTTATGACCAACTTCCTTTTATTTGTCATGTCACATCAAGACCATATTTGGACGTGGAAGTCAAAAACAACAATGTTACATCATGCTTTATAGGCTGCATGCACACAATACCATTCAAATGTCCATCAAGGCTGCATTTATACGATCAAAAATACACAAAACCCTAATATAGTCAAATATTATTACAATTTCAAAGAACCGATTCCTATTTTACAATATTCTAAAATGTAGGTTAATTTATTCCTGTGATGCGCAGCTGAATTTATTCCAGTCGTCAGTGTCACGTGATCTTCAGAAGTCATTCTAATATACTGATTTAAGCTCAAAAAACATTTCTGATAATTATCAACACCGAAATCAGTTCTTCCGCTTCGTCTTTATGGAATAATTTCATTTATGTAAAATTGAGTAGTCTTTTACTGACATGTTTGATCAATGGAATGCATCGTTACTGAGTAAAAGCATTAATTTTTTAAAAACATAAATACATAAAAACCTTCCTGACCCCAAACGTTTCAACGCTAGTGTATATCATCAAGACTTATTTGATTTAAACAACTGCAACAGTAACATTTATATAAAAAATATAGCTTATAGTATTTTATCCCTCTTTCTTCCTTCACACACCCATTCAGATCTCTGTAATATTAGACACGACAATCCCAAACTAAATCTATGGTGTAGTATATAATTTCAGATAAGTATCTCTAATGATGCAACATCGTGACACACATCCTTAGAACACACCTAGAAAGACTGAGTCACGCGGGAATGCATGAGAAGGTCCAGGAACACCTGGATTTGTTGGTGAGACGCTGTTATGTGTTTCGTGTCATAATTTCCTGTTACTGAATCTGAAAATCCTAACTGTTTGTGTCTATTGTCTGACCAAAAAGAGACTTCATGAGAATACAATAATGTTGTTTTAAAGTAGTGAATCTGCATATGAGCTGTTTTTATGTGTTCTCCTGACAAAAAGCAGCAGTGCAGCCGAGGCTCACACTTTATACCAGCATTTTGCAGAAGATAAATGAGGAAGTTTCATAAACGCAGACATTCTGGCCACAATATTTAAGCGAGTGATTGGGGATTGCCCGACTAGATAAAACACCTAAAAAAAAAAACTCTCTGTTGAAGAATGAATTTTCATAATAACCCAATTGTGGACATTCTTCCTTAAACTGGAATAGGACATTAATTCATCCAGAACTTTTTATGCATGACCTCAGTCAAAATTAATAAGATTAAGTCTGAATCAGGGACGGAATTAAGCTCTTAAGCTACAATAATATTTCTTCTTCACGGTTTCATTTAAAGAGGCGGTAATTTAGTGCTTAAATAACTAAAAATGTGTTTTGTATTTTTGTGACTTTACAAAGTATAACGTTAAAGGTGCTGTATGTTATACTTTTGAATGCTCCAATCTAAAGCATAAAATAGCATAATATGTTTGCAGATATTTAGGAAACATGCTTAGCTCACATATACAAAGTTTTCTGAAAAACAATGCTACAGCCATTTATTCGACTTTAAAATAAGTTCCATGTCAGAATGTGTTTTTGTCTTGGTCACACACTGTTCAATTCAAAAGTACTAGACACCCCCAAAATAATAAAGAGTGATCGCAGATTTGACTCGACCTAAAAAGCCTCGGCATCATCTGAAAACTTCTATGATCAGAGACATATTAAAATGATAAATCGCCTTCTATTATAAACTGTGCTCGTTCCTGTTGTGTGTCCTCAATCTGTACACATTTTAATGGCGCACCTAATTTACAAATGTCCCCGTGGAATCGCGCGGACGGTGAGCAGACCACAGCGCATGCGCGAGACGTTTGTTAAAAGCTGAATGCATTCATTCACTCGAGCTCATAGACTGGACTCGAACTCGGTCCGGGTTTTCACTCAGCTGTGCGCTAGACGAGACAGTGTCGGGGGGGTAACGCATTACAAGTAACACGAGTTATGTAATAATATCACTTTTTTCAAGTAACTAGTAAATTAACACATTACTGTTTAATTTACAAGAAAATATCTGAGTAACTTTGTCCCATTTATTGATGCAGTGTGCCGTGTGAACATGATCTTACTGTAGATCTAATCTAGACTAAATATGAATGTGTATTAATTCATCCCACTCACAAAAAACAGATTCAGTATTCATCAAAATGAATTAAAACAGTGAAATACAAACTCAGAATATGATGCAAACCTGCAATAATTAAATATGTTAAACAACACAAATATATCTAATCTCATTTTATTAACCGAAGTGTTTGCTGCTGACCTTTGATGATCAGTTCAACCATATTAATAACCAAAAATGACTTTAGATAAACTAATAATTGTGCTTCGTTGTGTTTTATTGCTGAAGAGTGTTTTTCTTCTTCTGTGTTCTTCTGTACAGACGTGATTTACTCGTCCTTCAGTCTGAGGTTTATTCATCACACTTTTTGGTGTGAAAGGCTTTATATTTGCTATAAATATAACTTCTTGTATTAAAAACAAACAATCAAGCCCTGCTCATATTTAAAAAGTAACGCAAAAGTAATGTAACGCATTACTTTCCATAAAAAGTAACTAAGTAATGTAATTAGTTACTTTTTTAGGGAGTAACGCAATATTGTAACGCATTACTTGTAAAAGTAACTTTCCCCGACACTGGACGGAGCAGAACGCAGGACACGAAAGAACGAATCTTATTTAAACCTAAAAACTAATAAATCGCAGAAGGATTTTTAAAATATGTAAACAAAGACAGTTTTCAAATTTATTTTTTATATTTTAGTCATCATTAGAAATGTATGACATTGGCCATGTGGCCGAGAGAGCTCAATAATAGAAAGAAACGCCTGCAAATAAAGAAAACAACGTTATATATTTGACTACACGCGCTGCAAATACAATTCTGTATGTGTTTGTGTCGTGAGCGTTTGCAGTTCCTGCTGTCAAACTGATGAAGATGTTTCTTGATTTGCTCGTGCTTTCTCTATTTGCATGTGTTTTCTGAAGACGCTCTCTCGGACACCATGCACATGTGTAAACAGACTGATTTTTAAACGTCTCATTCATCTTTTCTAGAGGAAAGAAGAGACGCAGAACTCTTTATTAATCGACTCGTTGAAGAAGCAGCCTTTTACAATGAAGTACTGGGTCTCAAGAAACAGAAAGTATAGTGTTCCACCTGCGTGGAGACTCAACACATTGTCTGTAACTTCTTTCAAGTACAAGTACATCTCAAAGATGAGTACATGCTGTGTGTACATTCAGCCACAGATTGGTGCCAGTGGAGACCGGGGCTAGTTGTCACATGGGTTATTATATTTTAGTAAATATGAATGTTTTGAGTTTCATAGATTTGTTCTGAATTATTAGTCTCGTGTGTCGTTCTAAACTGTTGCAAATTCGGATGATTTTTGTGAATTACTTCCTACAAACTGAAACTTATGTTGCATCATAGTATTGCAAAAGCAGGCGGAAACCATAAAATTACCACAAAAAAACCAACTACGTCATTACAATTTTTGCAGAACACAACAACTGGTTTATATTTTACCTTTTACATTTTGTTGTTTTGATTGTTTTATGTTTTGTAATGTATTTGCTGAAAAGCCTGTAATAAGCTGTTTATTTAATAATTTATACAAAACTATTTTTATGTTACGCCTCATGCAAAAATACTAATACTATTAAAATGTTGTGTATATATATATATATATATATATATACACACACACACACACACACACACATATATATATATACATACATACACACACACACACACACACACACACATATATATATACATACATACATACATACACACACACACACACACACACACACACACTGTACTTTCCTTCACATGGCTGTCACGATACTGTCAATTTTTCAAAATTGAGATTTATGCATCATCTGAAAGCTTTTGCGTCATCTTTTGTGCTCCAGGGTCTCTCTCTCTCTCTCTCTCTCTCTGTGTGTGTGTGTGTGTGTGTGTGTGTGTGTGTGTGTGTGTGTGTGTGTGTGTGTGTGTGTGTGTGTGTGTGTAAAACGTTACAATATAAGATTTCTGTAATATATTTAACCTACCAGTCAAAAGTGTTTGAACAGTAAGATTGTTCATGTTTTATAAATAAGTCTCTTCTGTTCACCAAGCTTGCTCTTATTTGATCAAAACTACAGCGAAAGCAGTAATATTGTGAAATATTTTGACTAAAAAGAACTGCTTTCTATTTGAATATATATCACAATGTAATTAATTCCTGTGATCAAATCTGTATTTTCAGCTTCATTACTTCAGTCTTCAGTGTCTCATGATTTCAGAAATCATCTGATTTCTTTTTAATTCTGCTCAAGAAACCTTTTTTAACTATTATTATCATCAATATTAAAACATTTGTTCAGGATTCTTTGATGATAGAAAGATCCAAAGATCAGAGTTTATCTGAAATAAAAATATTTTGTAACATTATACACTGACTTTAACATTCAAAACTTGGAAAATAAATTATAGAAATTAATCCTTTTATTTAGCAAGGATGCTTTAAATTAATCAAAGTGATGATAACAAATGTTTTAATGCAACAAAATATTTCTATTTCAGATAAATGCTGTTCTTCTGACCTTATTCATCAAAATTATTCTCACTTGTTTCCAACAGCTCAAACCAGCTGAGCGGTTGTTATGTCGAAACTTTGCCCGGGGGGTGGATCTGTGAAAAGGGAAAGTCCCGCTGTAGCATGAATAAAAGGCACTTGGCACGGTCCACGAACACATTCAACCGAAGACTGACAAGAGGAACAACGATTTAACCAACTCAGTAACTCCAGACAGGAACCGAACTGAACGACTGGTGTGTGGCTAATATTTACTTACACGTGCGTCTTGATTGAAAGTCAGTTTTTAAAGATAAAGATTGTTATTTTCTCACGGTTTAGGTGTATGCATTATTTTATAACGATGGCATGCCAAGAACATTGTATTTTGTTTTCGGAGTAATATCGCTTGTTTTTTATATTGCATTAATCAATGCATTATCAAATAGCTCTTGTCTAGATGATGCATGTCCTTAATTAGCTTCGGATTAGTTTGCCTAAAACTCTTGTTCCTTTCCTAAACAGTGCGCTCGAGCCAGACATGATGTACTGTGACATTGATGAACCGGACTGCCCAGATCTAACCATGGTGAGATGCTGTTAAATATGCTCGTGGATCTGTTCTGATTCATATCAAGTCTTCTAAAGCATGGTTTATGATCTCCAGATATGCCAATGCGACATGAATAAAGGCATCCAGCTGGAAGTGTCTCCGCATCCTCACAGCATGAGGCGGGTGGTGAACATCATCATTGCTGTGGAAAGATTGAAGCACATCAAAGAAATGTCTTCTGACAAGTTTTGTGAAGCTGCGCTGCTCAACTTCTTCTTGGAGAATGTGATCGAAGGTACGTTAGCAAACTTTTGAGCAGCTAAAACTGGTTTCAGGTGGTGTGATAGTTGGTCAAGATGGTTAGAGCTGGTTACCAGCATCAATTCATACTGACCACCTTAACCATTGTGTTATGAAGCTGGTCAACTTGACCCAGATTGATTCTTGAGTTGATTAACCAAATTGTTCTTCATATTATATTTAAATATATAAATATGTATATTTTTATGCATCTTCAAAGAAGGGTGTTTAGTTACATTTAAACATCTTGCAGATGCTCATATCTAAAGATATTGAAGATTTTGATTATAATATAGCATGAGCAGGTTATTTTTGGACTGGGAACACCAAATTAGGATTGCACAGCACACGTGTTTACATTTACTAAGATTACCTGATTTTTGATTTGTTCTAATTTGGGTTAATTTGACACAAGATTTTAAACAGAATACAAAGAGGTCAAGCTGGATTGTCAAATCTCTATAATATTAATATAAATCTGCAATATCAAACTAAGTATATTAATTGACTTCAAAGGAAATTTGACTCCCACAATGTTCAGGCATTTGTTCTCTTTTGATTGTTAACGGTCTGTTTATTTCTACAGAGCGTCAAGTGAAGTCGCTTAACGTGACAGCGGTTTACTGTAAGAGCCGGACCCTGCAGTGCACCATTTGTGATAAGTACAAAAAGACTCTGGTGCAGAGCAACACACGAACCAACGAAGATCTTCATTTGAAGGCAGTGACGCTGAGAGAAGGAGCCACTCAATACAAAGGTACATCTTTAACACAAGCGTTCACATACAAATGCATGACTTCAGAAATGTGCTTGACGTTACCAACCACACATTGTCTGTTTCTTTCAGTTAAATTCAGCATGTCCACGTACACATCGACTGACTCACAAAACAACGGCCAGCCTGTGTGCCTGGGAATCTCCAACAGCAACCTCTACATTGCTTGTTCAGAGTCTGATGGTCCTTCCCCTGCCCTGCTCTTGAAGGTTCGTGCCCCACAAACACATTCACCTTCCACAAAACGTCTTCCACATTATGAAACCAGGATTTAAAGCCATTTGTATTGTTTTAGGAGGTCAGTGACCCACTGGATAGCATTCAAGCCGATGACCCGAACGGGTACGACAGCCTCCTCTTCTTCAGGAAAGAGACCGGCACGGCTTACAGCACTTTTGAATCTGTTAAATATCCCGGATGGTTTATTACCACATCTTTTGATGACTGGAAGAGGGTGGAAATGCACACGGTGCCAAATGACCAAACCATCAACTTCACACTTGAGGATCAAGTAATCCTGAGTTAAGAATCAGATTTGATCCATAAACACATCTCCAGAGAGTATGTACCATGTACAGTTTATAATCTGGATTTATTGAAACATGTTACACACCTGTATGAGTTTATGTATCTGTCTGGGCTTTTTTCTTGAATATATGTGTACGGTTTGTGTTGGGAACGGTAAATTCATGTTGAATTCCTGAAGTATGAGCATTATGTGATTTTAATTTATTTTTGAATTGTTTAATAT
This sequence comes from Oxygymnocypris stewartii, assembly GCA_003573665.1. Taxonomy (NCBI): domain Eukaryota; kingdom Metazoa; phylum Chordata; class Actinopteri; order Cypriniformes; family Cyprinidae; genus Oxygymnocypris; species Oxygymnocypris stewartii. Next base: position 16,299 of record QVTF01011791.1, on the reverse strand, counting down.
TTATTTTAAATTATTATTTAAATCAAATTGTATTTTGTAAAAATATTTTACACTGTACTGATTTTTTAACGTATATTCAAATAAACCTAAGATATGGATGTCACTTGGTGTTGTGTAGTTGATTAACTACAGGATGATTATTATTATTATAAGATTGTCATATAAATGCACAACAGAATACCAAAGTGCACTTATAAATAATTCACTGCACACAAATAACAAGCGCAGTATTAACAGCATTAAATACCTGCATTTACACAACTTCAGCCACTAACTGGAGAAACCAACAGTTAATGATTTAATTATACAATTAGATAATTGACCTTCATCCTACCCATTTATGCAGTTCATTTATGCTGTAAGTATTGATGTTGCTTTTTGTTTAATTTAATTTAATGTTTAATTTTATGAGACATTTTGAACATTAAACAAGACTAAACAAACTTTGACAATTTACTCTGAAACATGGAGAGAAAAAACTTGTGAAAAACTAAGCGATGTCATGTTTGTGGTTTTAGCAGGTCACAGCTCCCTCTGCTGTACTTTCTATGTCTTGATGAAAATCAGACACAAGCGTCTCCATGTGGAAGAACATTTCACTGCATACAGACACTTCAATGTATTACATACAGTGGGTACGGAAAGTATTCAGACCCCCTTACATTTTTCACTCTTTGTTATATTGCAGCCATTTGCTAAAATAATTTAAGTTCATTTTTTTTTCTCATTAATGTACACACAGCACCCCATATTGACAGAAAAACACAGAATTGTTTACATTTTTGCAGATTTATTAAAAAAGAAAAACTGAAATATCACATGGTCCTAAGTATTCAGACCCTTTGCTGTGAAACTTATATATTTAACTCAGGTGCTGTCCATTTCTTCTGATCATCCTTGAGATGGTTCTACACCTTCATTTGAGTCCAGCTGTGTTTGATTATACTGATTGGACTTGATTAGGAAAGCCACACACCTGTCTATATAATACCTTACAGCTCACAGTGCATGTCAGAGCAAATGAGAATCATGAGGTCAAAGGAACTGCCTGAAGAGCTCAGAGACAGAATTGTGGCAAGGCACAGCTCTGGCCAAGGTTACAAACATTTTTTTGCTGCACTTAAGGTTCCTAAGAGCACAGTGGCCTCCATAATCCTTAAATGGAAGACGTTTGGGACGACCAGAACCCTTCCTAGAGCTGGCCGTCCGGCCAAACTGAGCTATCGGGGGAGAAGAGCCTTGGTGAGAGAGGTAAAGAAGAACCCAAAGATCACTGTGGCTGAGCTCCAGAGATGCATTCGGGAGATGGGAGAAAGTTGTAGAAAGTCAACTATCACTGCAGCCCTCCACCAGTCGGGGCTTTATGGCAGAGTGGCCCGACGGAAGCCTTTCCTCAGTGCAAGATACATGAAAACCCGCATGGAGGACTCCAAGATGGTGACAAATAAGATTCTCTGGTCTGATGAGACCAAGATAGATCTTTTTGGCCTTAATTCTAAGCGGTATGTGTGGAGAAAACCAGGCACTGCTCATCACCTGTCCAATACAGTCCCAACAGTGAAGCATGGTGGTGGCAGCATCATGCTGTGGGGTGTTTTTCAGCTGCAGGGACAGGACGACTGGTTGCAATCGAGGGAAAGATGAATGCGGCCAAGTACAGGGATATCCTGGACGAAAACCTTCTCCAGAGTGCTCAGGACCTCAGACTGGGCCGAAGGTTTACCTTCCAACAAGATAATGACCCTAAGCACACAGCTAAAATAACGAAGGAGCGGCTTCACAACAACTCCGTGACTGTTCTTTAATGGCCCAGCCAGAGCCCTGACTTAAACCCAATTGAGCATCTCTGGAGAGACCTAAAAATGGCTGTCCACCAACGTTTACCATCCAACCAGACAGAACTGGAGAGGATCTGCAAGGAGGAATGGCAGAGGATCCCAAATCCAGGTGTGAAAAACTTGTTGCATCTTTCCCAAAAAGACTCATGGCTGTATTAAATCAAAAGGGTGCTTCTACTAAATACTGAGCAAAGGGTCTGAATACTTAGGACCATGTGATATTTCAGTTTTTCTTTTTTAATAAATCTGCAAAAATGTCAACAATTCTGTGTTTTTCTGTCAATATGGGGTGCTGTGTGTACATTAATGAGGAAAAAAATGAACTTAAATGATTTTAGCAAATGGCTGCAATATAACAAAGAGTGAAAAATGTAAGGGGGTCTGAATACTTTCCGTACCCACTGTATAAGAAACATAAGCGTCCTCAGTGCTTTCCTCTTGGTTCATAATGTGACCGTAATCTCAATAATCTTTAAACTCTTGATGTCAGCATCAGTGACGGAATTAAGCTCTTAAACTACAATAATATTTCTTCTTCATGGTTTCATTTAAACGCAGTTATTTAGTGCTTAAATAACTAAAAAGGTGTTTTGTATTTTTGTGACTTTACAAAATATAACGTTAAAGGTGCTGTATGTTATACTTTTGAATGCTCCAATCTAAAGTATAAAATATCATAATATGTTTGCAGATATTTTGGAAACATGCTTAGCTCACATATACAAAGTTTTCTGAAAAACAATGCTACAGCCATTTATTCGACTTTAAAATAAGTTCCATGTCAGAATGTGTTTTTGTCTTGGTCACACACTGTTCGATTCAAAAGTACTAGACACCCCCAAAATAATAAAGAGAGATCGCAGATATTACTCGACCTAAAAAGCCTCGGCATCATCTGAAAAGATGATCAGAGACATATTAAAATGATAAATCGCCTTCTATTATAAACTGTGCTCGTTCCTGTTGTGTGTCCTCAATCTGTACACAGTTTAATCGCGCACCTAATTTACGAATGTCTCCGTGGAATCGCGCGGACTGTGAGCAGACCACAGCGCATGCGCGAGTCGTTTGTTAAAAGCTGAATGCATTCATTCACTCGAGCTCATAGACTGGACTCGAACTCGGTCCGGGTTTTCACTCAGCTGTGCGCTAGACGAGACAGTGTCGGGGGGGTAACGCATTACAAGTAACACGAGTTACGTAATAATATCACTTTTTCAAGTAACTAGTAAAGTAACACATTACTGTTTAATTTACTAGAAAATATCTGAGTTACTTTTTTTCCATTTATTGACTGAGTGCGCTGTGTGAACATGATCTTACTGTAGTTCTAATCTAGACTAAATATGAATGTGTATTAATTCATCCCACTCACAAAAAACAGATTCAGTATTCATCAAAATGAATTAAAACAGTGAAATACAAACTCAGAATATGATGCAAACCTGCAATAATTAAATATGTTAAACAACACAAATATATCTAATCTCATTTTATTAACCGATGTGTTGACCTTTGATGATCAGTTCAATCATAATAATAATCAAAAATGACTTTAGATAAACTAATAATTGTGCTTCGTTGTGTTATATTGCTGAAGAGTGTTTTTCTTCTCCTGTGTTCTTCTGTACAGACGTGATTTACTCGTCCTTCAGTCTGAGGTTTATTCATCACACTTTTTGGTGTGAAAGGCTTTATATTTGCTATAAATATAACTTCTTGTATTAAAAACAAACAATCAAGCCCTGCTCATATTTAAAAAGTAACGCGAAAGTAACGTAACGCATTACTTTCCATAAAAAGTAACTAAGTAACGTAATTAGTTGTTTTTTTAGGGAGTAAAGCAATATTGTAACGCATTACTTTTAAAAGAAACTTTCCCCGACACTGGACGGAGCAGAACGCAGCACATGAAAGAACGAATCTTATTTAAACCTAAAAACTAATAAATCGCAGAAGGA
>QVTF01011791.1:0-7500 GCA_003573665.1 Oxygymnocypris stewartii | reverse complement strand
ACAAAACGTCTTCCACGTTATAAAAGCAGGATTTAAAGCCATTTGTATTGTTTTAGGAGGTAAGTGACCCACTGGATAGCATTCAAGCCGATGACCCGAACGGGTACGACAGCCTCCTCTTCTTCAGGAAAGAGACCGGCACGGCTTACAGCACTTTTGAATCGGTTAAATATCCCGGATGGTTTATTGCCACATCTTTTGATGACTGGAAGAGGGTGGAAATGCACACGGTGCCAAATGACCAAACCATCAACTTCACACTTGAGGATCAAGTAATCCTGAGTTAAGAATCAGATTTGATCCATAAACACATTTCCAGAGAGTATGTACCATGTACAGTTTATAATCTGGATTTATTTACAAACCTGTATGAGTTTATGTATCTGTCTGGGCTTTTTTCTTGAATATATGTGTACGGTTTGTGTTGGGAACGGTAAATTCATGTTGAATTCCTGAAGTATGAGCATTATGTGATTTAAATTTATTTTTTAATTGTTTAATATTTATTTTAAATTATTTTTTAAATCAAATTGTATTTTGTAAAAATATTTTACACTGTACTGATTTTTTAACGTATATTCAAATAAAGCTAAGATATGGATGTCACTTGGTGTTGTGTAGTTGATTAACTACAGGATGATTATTATTATAAGATTGTCATATAAATGCACAACAGAATACCAAAGTGCACTTATAAATAATTCACTGCACACAAAGAACAAGCGCAGTCTTAACAGCATTAAATACCTGCATTTACACAACTTCAGCCACTAACTGGAGAAACCAACATAACACAGTTAATGATTTAATTATACAATTAGATAATTGACCTTCATCCTACCCATATATGCAGTTCATTTATGCTGTAAGTATTGATGCTGCTTTTTGATTAATTTAATTTAAAGTTTAATTGTATGAGACATTTTGAACATTAAACAATACTAAATAAACTTTGACAATTTACTCTGAAACGTGGAGAGAATTTTTTTTTTTTAACTAAGCGATGTAATATTTCTGGTTTTATCAGGTCACAGCTCCCTCTGCTGTACTTTCTGTGTCTTGATGAAAATCAGACACAAGCGTCTCCATGTGGAAGAACATTTCACTGCATACAGACACTTGAATGTATTACATATAAGAAACATAAGCGTCCTCAGTGTTGGATATTTCAGTTTTCCTCTTGGTTCATAAAGTGACCGTAATCTCAATAATCTTTAAACTCTTGATGTCAGCATCAGTGACGGAATTAAGCTCTTAAACTACAATAATATTTCTTCTTCATGGTTTCATTTAAACGCAGTTATTTAGTGCTTAAATAACAAAAAAGGTGTTTTGTATTTTTGTGACTTTACAAAATATAACGTTAAAGGTGCTGTATGTTATACTTTTGAATGCTCCAATCTAAAGCATAAAATAGCATAATATGTTTGCAGATATTTAGGAAACATGCTTTGCTCACATATACAACGTTTTCTGAAAAACAATGCTACAGCCATTTATTCGACTTTAAAATAAGTTCCATGTCGGAATGTGTTTTTGTCTTGGTCACACACTGTTCAATTCAAAAGTACTAGACACCCCCAAAATAATAAAGAGTGATCGCAGATATTACTCGACCTAAAAAGCCTCGGCATCATCTGAAAACTTCTACGATCAGAGACATATTAAAATGATAAATCGCCTTCTATTATAAACTGTGCTCGTTCCTGTTGTGTGTCCTCAATCTGTACACATTTTAATGGCGCACCTAATTTACAAATGTCCCCGTGGAATCGCGCGGACGGTGAGCAGACCACAGCGCATGCGCGAGTCGTTTGTAAAAAGCTGAATGCATTCATTCACTCGAGCTCATAGACTGGACTCGAACTCGGTCCGGGTTTTCACTCAGCTGTGTGCTAGACGGAGACAGTGTCGGGGGGGGTAACGCATTACAAGTAACACGAGTTACGTAATAATATCACTTTTTTCAAGTAACTAGTAAATTAACACATTACTGTTTAATTTACAAGAAAATATCTGAGTTAACTTTTGTCCCATTTATTGATGACAGTGCGCCGTGTGAACATGATCTTACTGTAGATCTAATCTAGACTAAATATGAATGTGTATTAATTCATCCCACTCGCAAAAAACAGATTCAGTATTCATCAAAATGAATTAAAACAGTGAAATACAAACTCAGAATATGATGCAAACCTGCAATAATTAAATATGTTAAACAACACAAATATATCTAATCTCATTTTATTAACCGATGTGTTTGCTGCTGACCTTTGATGATCAGTTCAACCATATTAATAATCAAAAATGACTTTAGATAAACTAATAATTGTGCTTCGTTGTGTTTTATTGCTGAAGAGTGTTGATCTTCTTCTTCTGTGTTCTTCTGTACAGACGTGATTTACTCGTCCTTCAGTCTGAGGTTTATTCATTCACACTTTTTGATGTGAAAGGCTTTACATTTGCTATAAATATAACTTCTTGTATTAAAAACAAACAATCAAGCCCTGCTCATATTTAAAAAGTAACGCAAAAGTAATGTAACGCCATTACTTTCTATAAAAAGTAACTAAGTAACGTAATTAGTACTTTTTTAGGGAGTAAAGCAATATTGTAACGCATTACTTGTAAAAGTAACTTTCCCGACACTGGACGGAGCAGAACGCAGCACATGAAAGAACGAATCTTATTTAAACCTAAAAACTAATAATCGCAGAAAGGATGTTTAAAATTTGTAAACAAGACAGTTTTCAATATTTTTTGTGATATTTTAGTCATCATTAGAAATGTATGACATTGGCCATGTGGCCGAGAGAGCTCAATAATAGAGAAACGCCTGCAAATAATATATTTGACTACATGCGCTGCAAATACAATTCTGTATGTGTTTGTGTCGAGCGTTTGCAGATCCTGCTGTCAAACTGATGAAGATGTTTCTTGATTTGCTCGTGCTTTCTCTATTTGCATGTGTTTTCTGAAGACGCTCTCTCGGACACCATGTACATGTGTAAACAGACTGATTTTTAAATGTCTCATTCATCTTTTCTAGAGGAAAGAAGAGACGCAGAACTCTTTATTAATCGACTCGTTGAAGAAGCAGACTTTTACAATGAAGTACTGGGTCTCAAGAAACAGAAAGTATAGTATTCCACCTGCGTGGAGACTCAACACATTATAACTTCAAGTACAAGTACATCTCAAAGATGAGTACAGGCTGTGTGTGCATTCAGCCACAGATTGGTGCCAGTGGAGACCGGGGCTAGTTGTCACATGGGTTATTATATTTTAGTAAATATTAATGTTTTGAGTTTCATAGATTTGTTCTGAATTATTAGTCTCGTGTGTCGTTCTAAACTGTTGCAAATTCGGATGATTTTTGTGAATTCCTTCCTACAAACTAAAACTTAAGTTGCATCATAGTATTGCAAAAGCAGGCGGAAACCATAAAATTACCACAAAAAAACCAACCACGTCATTACAATTTTTGCAGAACACAACAACTGGTTATATTTTACCTTTTACATTTTGTTGTTTTGATTGTTGTATGTTTTGTAATGTATTTGCTGAAAAGCCTGTAATAAGCCTGTTTATTTAATAATTATACAAAATTATTTTTATGTTATGCCTCATGCAAAAATACTAATACTATTAAATGTGTGTATATATAGTATAGATAGATATATATACACACACACACACAACACACATATATAATATATATATAGATAGATATATATATGAGATAATACATACATACCACACACACATCACACACACACACACACATATATATATAACATACATACATACATACATACATACACACACACAGCACACACACACACACTGTACTTTCCGTCACATGGCTGTCACGATACTGTCAATTTTTTCAAATTGAGATTTATGCATCATCTGGAAAGCTTTTGCGTCATCTTTGTGCTCCAGGGTCTCTCTCTCTCTTCTCTCTCTCGGTGCTCGGTGTGTGTGTGTGTGTTTGTGGTGTGTGTGTGTGTGTGTGTGTGTGTGTAAAACGGTACAATATAAGATTTCTGTCATATATTTAACCTACCAGTATCAAAAAGTGTTTGAACAAGTAAGATGTTTCATGTTTTATAAATAAGTCTCTTCTGTTCACCGAGCTTGCACTTATTTGATCAAAAACTACAGCGAAAGCAAGTAATATGGTGAAATATTTTGACTAAAAAGAACTGCTTTCTATTTGAATATATATCACAATGTAATTAATTCCTGGATCAAATCTGTATTTTCAGCTTCATTACTTCAGTCTTCAGTCACATGATTCAGAAATCATCTGATTCTTTTTAATTCTGCTCAAGAACCTTTTTGAACTAATTATTATCGGTCAATATGAAAACAGTTGAGTACATTGTTCAGATTATGTGATGAATAGAAAGATCCAAAGATCAGAGTTTATCTGAAATAAAAATATTTTGTAACATTATACACTGACTTTACCATTCAAAACTTGGTCGGCATATTTTTTGAGTAAAATAAATTATAGAAATTAATACTTTTACTTAGCAAGGATGCTTTAAATTGATCAAAAGTGATGCTAAAAAAATATTTCTATTTCAGATAAATGCTGTTCTTCTGACCTTATTCATCAAAATTATTCTCACTTGTTTTCAACATAATAATAATAATAATACAAGTTTTTTTTATAGAAAATCAGAATGATTTCTGAAGGATTGTGTGACTGGAGTAATGATCCTAAAAATGATGAGCTTTGAAATCACAAGAAATTAAATTTTCAGATATATTCAAATAGAAAATAGTTATTTTAAATATTTCAAAATGTAACTGTTTTGCTGTATTTTGGATCAAATAAATGCAGGCTTTAATGAACAGAAGAGACTTCTTTAAACATGAATCTTATTATTCAGAAATGTTTGACTGTAGTGTAAAGGCAACCTTCATTTTTCTTTTATTTCTAGCTTTTAATTGGCTTAGAAATCAGATACACTGCCGGACAATAACCAATATTAATGATCTGTCTATGTACTACAGTACAAACACTTTTTTATTACATAAGGAAGAATATTTTCCATGCTGTAATAAATGCTACGTCATTAGCACTGTATTGTTCATATACTTTATTTATTACCTGGAGATGACTTGAAAAACTAAATAAACCACATATTGTCACAATCGCATGTTTAATATCTTTCCAAACGTTTCTTGTTTTTCCGTGAACACAACTGCTTTCACACAGTGATAGCTGGAGCTATTGCCAATATTAGGAATGTGCTTTCTGCGCGAGAGCTTCCTCCAGCTCGTGTATGAATGAAACACACACAGCATGAAACGAGTGTTTAGACGCTCCCGTGGTGTTCATCTCGCCTTATTCTGGGTCTGAATAAAACATCAGCTCATGCAACAGACTTAGACTATCCCGTCTCTTTGAATTTAAATCTATATTTATTCTTGAATACTTCTATGCGAACACACTTGCCCGAACAATAAATGAATTTACGTGATATTAAAAGTGGGTGTGGGGGGGCGTCCCCGTGTGATCTACGCTCCTGGGGAATTAGTGATTGTTTGTACTACAATACAAGCCACAGCTCAAACCAGCTGACCGGTTGTGTTATGTCGAAACTTTGCACGGGGGGTGTATCTGTGAAAAGGGAAACTCCCGCTGAAGCATGAATAAAAGGCACTTGGCACGGTCCACGAACACATTCAACCGAAGACTGACAAGAGGAACAACGATTTAACCAACTCAGTGACTTCAGACAGGACCCCGAACTGAACGACTGGTGTGTGGCTAATATTTACTTACATGGCATGCCGAGGACATTGTATTTTGTTTTCGGAGAGTAATATCACTTGTTTTTTTATATTGCATTAATCAATGCATTATCAAATAGCTCTTGTCTAGATGATGCATGTCCTTAATTAGCTTCGGATTAGTTTGCCTAAAACTCTTGTTCCTTTCCTAAAACAGTGCGCTCGAGCCAGACATGATGTACTGTGACATTGATGAACCGGACTGCCCAGATCTAACCATGGTGAGATGCTGTTAAATATGCTCGTGGATCTGTTCTGATTCATATCAAGTCTTCTAAAGCATGGTTTATGATCTCCAGATATGCAAATGCGACATGAATACAGACATCCAGCTGGAAGTGTCTCCGCATCCTCACAGCATGAGGCGGGTGGTGAACATCATCATTGCTGTGGAAAGATTGAAGCACATCAAAGAAATGTCTTCTGACAAGTTTTGTGAAGCTGCGCTGCTCAACTTCTTCTTGGAGAATGTGATCGAAGGTACGTTAGCAAACTTTTGAGCAGCTAAAACTGGTTTCAGGTGGTGTGATAGTTGGTCAAGATGGTTAGAGCTGGTTACCAGCATCAATTCATACTGACCACCTTAACCATTGTGTTATGAAGCTGGTCAACTTGACCCAGATTGATTCTTGAGTTGATTAACCAAATTGTTCTTCATATTATATTTAAATATGTATATTTGTATGCATCTTCAAAGAAGGGTGTTTAGTTACTATTTAAACATCTTGCAGATGCTCATATCTAAAGATATGAATTTGATTATAATCTAAGCATGAGCAGGTTATATTTTTGACTGGGAATGCACCAAATTAGGATTGCACAGCACACGTGTTTCAATTTACTAAGATTACCTGATTTTGATTTGTTCTAATTTGGGTCAATTTGACACAAGATTTTAAACACAATACAATAGTGTCAAGCTGGATTGTCAAATCTCTATAATATTAATATGAATCTGCAATATCAAACTAAGTATATTAATTGACTTAAAAGGAAATTTGACTCCCACAATGTTAGGCATTTGTTCTCTTTTGATTGTTCAACGGTCTGTTTATTTCTACAGAGCGTCTAGTGAAGCCGCTTAACGTGACAGCGGTTTACTGTAAGAGCCGGACCCTGCAGTGCACCATTTGTGATAAGTACAAAAAGACTCTGGTGCAGAGCAACACACAAACCAACGAAGATCTTCATTTGAAGGCTCAGTGACGCTGAGAGAAGGCGCCACTCAATACAAAGGTAAATCTTTAACACAAGACGTTCAACATACAAATGCATGACTTCAGAAATGTGCTTGACGTTACCAACCACACATTGTCTGTTTCTTTCAGTTAAATTCAGCATGTCCACGTACACATCGACTGACTCCCAAAACCACGGCCAGCCTGTGTGCCTGGGAATCTCCAACAGCAACCTCTACATTGCTTGTTCAGAGTCTGATGGTCCTTCCCCTGCCCTGCTCTTGAAGGTTCGTGCCCCACAAACACATTCACCTTCCACAAAATATCTTCCACGTTATAAAAGCAGGATTTAAAGCCATTTGTATTGTTTTAGGAGGTCAGTGACCCACTGGATAGCATTCAAGCCGATGACCCGAACGGGTACGACAGCCTCCTCTTCTTCAGGAAAGAGACCGGCACGGCTTACAGCACTTTTGAATCGGTTAAATATCCTGGATGGTTTATTACCACA
>QVTF01011790.1:0-18574 GCA_003573665.1 Oxygymnocypris stewartii | reverse complement strand
CGCTGCTATCAGCTTTAGGCGCTGGGCTTTAATTTCTTTGAAAATGCAAATTAGTTTCACTGCGTGTGTGCAAGCCTGCTCCCTGTGTGAATGTGTGTGTGTGTGTATAAAGTACAGTATAACTCTCCAACTTTGATGAATTTTGATAATACGAAGCAAACAATCTCTGATAATCTTGCAGCCGTGTCATCTCGCTCATCTTAATTTAATTGCACAGGCGTAAACGGCCCCAGATCCCAGCTTTTCTGCGGCGATAAGAGCACGCATGTGAGTTCTGATATCTTGTCATCTGTATCTTTGAAGACGCATCTCTCTGTGGTTTCTCCCAGTTATTAGAAGCATCAAACGCACGCAACATAAAATGTGAGCTTAACGCCTGCGGGGATGCACGGTTAATACGGTTCAAAAATCGAATTAAAACAATCTCGGTCTTCAATCAACGCTGCATGTTTGTGTGCATTTCTCAATATCTCGCTCTCTCGGCTGCTGGAGGAGGAAAATGCGACCATGCGATGATTTAATATTGGAGACGTCAAATAAATGCCAAGACATGAACATTTGCATTGTGCGGCACACTGGGTCATATTTATACAATGCCACATAACTATTCAAATAGTTTTCTTTGATTGAAATAAAGCTGAATATCAAATTAAAATATTTAACGAAGATAAGAAATGTTGCCTTGGCAACAAAAGTTGAAATATTAAAATTACTAAAACTAGACTAAAATGTAAAGCAAAATATAAGTAGCTAAAATTATTCAAATTTAGATGAAAAACTTGAAACTATATATATAATAACATTTAAACTAATAAAAATGACAAAAGCATAAATAAATTATAAAACAAAAAATTAATTGAGGTACTAAAATAGCTAAAGCTAAAATTAAAATAAAAGTATTTAAACAAACAATTAAATAATACAAATGACAAAGTACATTATACAATTACAAAAATTCAAACTAGAATGAAAACCAAAAATAAATGTTAATTGAAAAATAATTCGAATTGTATTTACTAAAAGAAATCCGAAATAAAAAGAGAAATAACAAAAAAATATAAAAATACAAAAGTAAATCAAATGACTAAAATATAAATTAAAATGTAAAATATACAAATAAAAGCTAATTGAAAAAATAAGTTGAAGCACTACAATTACTAAAAATAAATAAATAAAGCTATAGGGAAATATTTTTGAAAACATCTAATAAAAAAACAACAACTAAATGTCTACAACTAAAATAAAACAAAAATATTAAAGCTAATTTGAAAATAAGTTTAATTAAAGTTACTAAAATTAAAACTGAAAAAAACTAAAGTTAAATAGTAATATTAAAAATAAACAAATGACAAAAGTAAATCAAAATACTAAAATTAGGGCTGCAAAAAAAGATTATTTTGATAACGGATTAATCTAACGATTATTAGAACAATTAATCGACTAATCAATTATTATTGATTTAAGGCTATTGCATAAAGAACTATATAAATAAACGTGATGTGGCTGGACTTTACTGCAGAGCTTGTGCAAACATCCACATCGCCGTAATCAGATGCGTTTTTAACTGCTGCTTTCACACCACTGTCAGTTTTTGTTGTGTTTATTTCGTTATTAAGAGGAAAGCGCGCAGCATATATTTATATATTCATCCAATCGCTGCTCAGCAGCTTCAGGTTCATTCGGCTGGGTTTGCTCTGAAACGGTGTCTTCTCTTGAATTGCATCCAGGATGTCTTGATTTACAGTCTTTTGCTACAGCGCCAATACTGGTCAAACCGCAGTATTGCACGCTCTTGCATTAGGTCATATGAGATCAAACGATTACTACTACTAATGTCGACTAATCGCTGAAGCCATAACTAAAACATAAAAAAACGACAACTTAAAATATACAAATAAAAGCTAATTGAATAAATAGGTTGAACAACTAAAGATACAACAAAAAACTAAAGCTGTATAGAAATGTAAAGATTAACGGCGATATTTTTTACATCTAATAAAAATAAAACACAACAAAATGTCTCCAACTAAAATTATAAAGCTAATTGATAAATATTTTGAAGGTGAACTAAAACAGAAAAAGTTAACAGACATTAAAAAAATAAAATGTAAAATACACAAATAAAAGCTAATCCAAAATATTAATAAATACTATAACAGTATATAAATAATACTAAGATAACACTGACCCGAACTATTAATAGAGACCTCGGCAGGTTCTCCATTCAGGCCAGCCAGTAAGAAACCTTGAAAATTGTGGGGATGCAAGTCTTAGTCTTCAATCAGCGCACAATGTATGTGTGCATTTCTCAACATCTTGCTCTCTCGCCAACAGAGAAGGAAATGCAACCATGCGACGCTTTAATATTTGAGATGTTAAATAAACGCCAAGACATGGACATTTCTCTCCATTGTGTGGCACACTGGGTCATATTCAAACAACACCATATGCTCGAGTGCATATGGTAAGAGATGCAAACAGGCGCCCTGTTGCTCGCTGCTGCTTCTGTAGGTAGGTCGCATGCGGAGCGCATGATTTAACTGTTTTCACAGTTCCTTGCCATATTTACCAGAGCTCATCCAAATCCTCATTAGAAATCTGCTTCCTTTCCTGCATTCTCCTAAAAGGGGATGAATTCACAAAAGAACACACTTCCCTCTCTCTTCAGAGCTCGTTTAAAAAGTGGCTAATCTCCCAAAGATAAAGCGCAGATTAAAGCGCGCTAAAACGTATCTGCGACTCCAGCAAACGTGCTGCATTTGAATGCAAACGATGCTGGAACGGAGAAACGGCGGCGGCACAAAGGCGCAGACGGCTTGCTCGATAATCTGTCACGTTTGGCAGAGCCGGCGAGGCCAATGAACAGATGTGTTTGAGTGTGATAAAGGAGGTTTAAATGTGCAAACCTACGTGTTACACAACCCGATGTGAGAAGAGGGTCAGAAATGGGCCGTAAACAGGCTTAGGAGGACCAAACTTCACCTTTCAGAAAAGAGACGGGCACCTTAACGCATTAAACTGAGCCGTGTGTGCAAACGCAGTTTCTAGAAAGCATTAAACCTACATGCACACAATGCCTCGATCGTATAAACACATTATGAGGCTCGTCTTTAAAAGAACAGCAAACAGCTTCAAAAACAAGTCAAGATGCACACAGGATACTGAAATAAAAGGAACACAAGTGGACTGTGGGTATCTAGAGGAGAAGATCTATGTGCTCGTGTTAGTGGCCTGTGCATTAACCTCCACAGAATGAAAGAGAGAGCAAGATTATGCATCCGCTCGAATTCTCTGCACACTGCAAAAACACAAATATCTCATTTATCCACACATATTCATCCATTAGAACTTCAAACCCGAGCTGCATGCATTAAAATAAAATGTTAACTAACAAATTCAAAACTGAAAATTAGATAAAAATAAGTTGTAGTAGTAAAATTACTAAAACCGAAATAAAACAAACTAATAAGTACCTCAAAAAAAGTATTATAATGAAAAGGTACAAATAAAAGCTTTCAAAAAATAGTAAAATTACTAGAACTGAAAAAAATAAAGCCTAAATATATATAAAAAATAAACAAAAAATTACATAAAATTACTAAAACTGAAATAAAGCTAATGCTAAATAGAATAGCCCCAGCAAAATGAAAATAAAAAATATGGCAATTAAAACTAATTCATAGTATAACAAATACTATAACAGTATAACACTGTGTCCTAACTACACGCGACACAACAGGATTCAAACAACAAGCAATTTGGGCTTGACAGAATCAATCAAATATCACAGCCAATCAGAGTGTGTGTAGGCGGGCTCTCTCTGGAAGCGCAATGCACTCGAAACAAAATGGATGTTTATAATCTAATTCATAAATATTAAACCTTTTAACATTATTAAAGGGTCCTATGATGTTGCAAAAAAGAACATTATTTGCGTATTTGGTGTAATACACTGTATTAATGCAGTTTAAGGTTAAAAAAACACATTTTCCACATTCTTTAGATTATTGTTGCTTCCTCTATGCTCCGCCTTTCGAAACGTGTTGATTTTTACAAAGCTCATCGTTCTGAAAAGCAAGGTGTGCTCTGATTGGCTAGCTATTCAGTGCGTTGTGATTGGCTGAATACCTCAAGGTGTGACGGAAATGTTTCGCCCCTTTACCACGTTGTGATGCCGTGTCCTGTCATGACAACACAAAAACAATAAAACCCAATTATAAACGAGGCAATTTGTTGCATCCTGTGGGGCCATAATTATGCGTTGCATCACGCAGCGTAAACATTACCATGTCTGCATTTGTGATCGGCGAAACGACAGACAACAAGCGCTACTCTACACTGCTCAAAAACTCAAGTTTTGAATAGTGAGTGGCAAATTCTTTAAATATGAAAACATACTTAGAGGCTGTGAGTCAGAAGCGTCAGACTGTCCTTGCGACGTTATAATTGCCCCACTTTATAGAAACCGCCTTTGTGCAAGCCAGCATTGTAGACTACTCTTCCAGGTTCAGGAAATAGTCCTCCGTAAAACGCACTGCACACACTCTAATATTTGGGTTGAACTGGTTCTGGAACAGTGTTGTAAATACAACTTAACCACTGATTTCTAGTTGTGTGATCTTTTGGAAGCCCAAACAAAGTACTTTCATTTCACAATGAAACACAGCGTCTCCCAAGACATGGCGCCGGCCAGCAGCAACAACACTACAGCGAGAATAAAAATCACACCGCCTTTCTTTGCATATACATTTGAGTGGTGTTATGCAAATCTTCCCACACAGTGATGTAGACATGTGGGGCGTGGTAAATGAGGCATTTTAGGGGGGCGTGCATGGCAGTCTTCACTTTTATAAAGAATATCTGTTTGGGTTTGAGACTTTAGTTTTTGCCACTTTAAGGATTCTTATCCATGCACAAACAGCTTTTAGCACTCCAAAGATAAAGGAAAACTTGAAATCGCAATCATATGACCCCTTTAAATGTACATACTAAGTGACTGATACCATCTTTGTCATGGAATAAGCTACGCTTGTTAATTCACACTGAGTTTCACAGTTTTAACTTTTCATTTTAAAGATCTGAGGTAATCTAGCTATTGTTGCTTTCAGTATGGCTATAAAAGTCACGTAAAATGATATTCAAGCTCACATTAGACACATTTAACTTTGAATAAAGCACATAATCAGTACCTGAGATTATCACTGTCATAGTTTGTATGTTGCTGTTCCAGCCGCGACATCATGGAAATAGAGATCGTTTCTAAAATGGAAATTTTGCGTGTTGCCGTCGTGGCTAGTCTGGACAAAACCTCTGATTAACAAGGAAATACATCTTTTATCACGAGTTGTGTAAGAATTTAAGAAACCATCAAGCGATGCCTCATAAACCCAACAGCAACACTCTAAAAACTCCTCAGCAACAGCAAGCAACTTCCTGGAAACCAACTACATCATACTGCACTAACACTGACCAACCACAACACCCAGAGCATCACAGAAGAGTTCTGATTTTCTTCAGAAAAAACACTAATCTTTCATAGAAATTCAATCACCAACGTGAAATCCGACTAATATTAGTTTGTAACAAACAGACTGGTTCAACATTAACAGCATTCATTTCATGCAGGGAGGAAAATTAATTTATCTTCTCCCCAAGACACTGGCAGTAATTTACTCTCCCCAAGACACCTGGCTGTGATTTATGGACATTATTATTGTTTCACAGCTATTTTCCATTTTACTTTATGAGAAGGTTCCACAAATCTCAACCCACATATAACTTAAAGTGCTTCACAACATCAAGCAAGTTTCTCCCTCCGTAACTTAAACTCTGTGATTAACTTTAAATGTGATATACGTAAAATTCATTTAATTTGTTTCATAATTGGTGAATTTTACAAGATTAAGACTTTTTCAAACTGAATTATCTTCATTTCCTCATATAAAATGAAGACGCTTTGAAAATCTGTATTGTATAAAGTGCTACAGAAATAAATGTGACTTTAAAGTAGTGGTGGGCCGTTATCGGCGTTAACGTGCTGCGTTAACGCGAGACTCTTATCGCGCTAAAAAAAATATCGCCGTTAATCTATTCTCAAAGTTGGGTTGGGAGCTGGGTCTATACTACGCAAGCTATGATGACTTTCACCCTGATATTTTAGCGCGGATGTATACCTAGCCGAATTGCACTGTAGGGGCGAGAACGAGTCTTCGAACTAGAGGCTCGCAGTCCGTGATGGACAGATTGTTAACGGCTGGTCTATGTGGTAATACACTCGGGCCAGGACATCCAAACGCTCACCTATCATTCATCAACCTCAAATATGGCTTTTCATCTGAAAGATGTATGTAGTAGCAACTTTACATGGCCGCTCAATATGATGTTAACCTAGAGAAACGTGCGCTATTGAAGTGTTTGTGTGGAAGCGCGTTTGCTGCAGGACAGGCCCCGGTGCGCTCACTTGCTCTTAAAATCTCCGTCATTCTTGGTCATACAGATAAAAGTAGCCTAATACATCTTTCGAATCTGTAAAGACTCTGTTTATTTGTGTGCACTCAGAATAACAACGAAACGTTGCGCTTTTAAGCAAACAGGATGCGCTTTAGGTCTCATGTGAACTTGAGCGAGAAACTCCGTCTTTGAAAAATATATCTATAGAGAGTGAAATGTCTAAAAATAAAAATAGAAGACGTGTGTGTTAGCATGGATGATTTACATGAAATTTAATCTGTGCAACACTGTGCATAAAATGGCTTTCAGTTCAATATAATAACAACAAACGACATTTTGGGTTTTTATTCAACTAATAAGGTGGGCACGCTGTGATCTGTACTATATTTTTACTGTAATTGACAGTTATCGGCAAAAAAACAAAAAAAAACAACAACACGGGAGTGGGAGGGAATGGGAGTCATTCTTCCGGGAGTGGAACGGGATTTTCCTCCAGTTCTTTCGTGGGATTGGGACGGGAAGAGATTAAAGTTTGTGATGCATTTTGGAAACAGGAGATGAGCCCCTGGTCCAATGCGCCACCTGGCTTGAGAAACCCGTTCTCAAAGACTTACTTTTAGTCATTATTTGGGTAGCACACATACTCTGAATGCCTTCGGCAGAATTCAAATGAGCCATTGTAATCTAGATTAATTCCAAAATTATCTAGATTAAAAAAATTAATCTATGCCCACCTCTACTTTAAAGGCATTTTCTTTTTAGACTTCATGAATCAGAAAGCTGCTGTACCTTTAAGTCTATAATTAACCAATGTTATACATTACTTCTGTTCATCACAGTGGATCAAGTGACGGACAATTGTTAAATATAAGCTTTATTTCAAGTAACAATGTTTAATAATTTAATTTTATATTTATTTAAAAATATATGTTTTATTATACAAGTAAAATACAACTTTAAATGAAAAATAGAAATGATGATGCTTTGTGAAGTTAAAGCACTACAATTATTTTATAAATTATTTTAAATAAAATGTAAATAAAAATACATTAAGCAAACAGTATTATAAAAATAAATGGAAAATGCACATACAATTACTAACAAGTAAAATAAAATGTAAGAAATGTAAAATAAAATGTAAGAAATGTAATAAAAATATATAAATGATACTACAAAAATGCTTATGGGTATGATATAGATATATAGAGATATAGATAGATAGATAGATAGATAGATAGATAGATAGATAGATAGATAGATAGATAGATAGATAGATAGATAGATAGATAGATAGAAAACTGTAATTCTAAATTAACAGTGTTTGCACTGAAAAAGTAACACTTCACAATTTGTTAACATTAGTTATTGCATTAAATAACATGATCTAACAACTAGTATATTATACAGCATCTTTGTTAATGTTATTTAATAAAATGTTCATATTCATGTTATTTCACAGTGCATTAATGTTAACATACAACTTTTGATCCTAAAAATCTATTAACTATTGAGATCAACATTAGCTAAGATTAATAAATGCTGCAGTAATATTGTTTAATGTTAGTTTATGGTAACTAATGTTTTTAAATATTAACAAATCAAATCGTATTGTAACGTGTAACTGAAAAATACTAATGTCTTTTAAATCTTATCTCAAAAAGTGCAAGAAAATCCTGTTTTTATCCTTTTCATTATCAGTTACAATAATAAAAACTAAACGTATGGATGCCAGATAACCAGATGGAGAGAAGAGGAGATTGATGTTGAAGAATAAAACGTCAGGCAGAACATTTGTAGATATTACCGAAGTCCTTTTACTTTAGATAGGCTGGTCAAGAGCAATTTCCTACATCCCACCAGCTGAGCCACACAAAACTGCCTCCAATATAAGTGAACGACAGACTCTGAGGCACCGTAAAGCAGCAGTTAATGGCACAAAACCAGCGCAGAGATAAGAACAGACCGTACAAACACACACACGCTCATATCAGCGCACTTCAGGGAACCTCTGGGTTTATGAGGACATTAAGACCTGGCTTTATATCTGGGCTTCTGGGAATGGTTGAAGCAGGTGGTCTATTCTGTAGACTGTTTTATGAGGGTACATAGATTGAGACCCTTTGACAAACACAGCAGACGAGCGATGTGAGGACTTGTGTGTTACAGCAGCCCGCGAGGACCAAACAAACCGAAAGGGTGAAACTCATGAAAACATGTCCAAATTATATAAATGTTTATTATATATATATATATATATATATATATATATATATATATATCTATATATATATATATATAACATATAAATAAATGTGTGTGTGTGTGTATACACACATACATACCGTTTTTTAAATAATAATGTAATAATGCAATAATAAATTATCAATAAACCCAAATAATAAACAACAAGCAATAAAACTATCTTAAAATATTTTAGGTTTAATATTTTTAAAATAAGTCAGGTGCATAAATCAATGCATATACATTGTGTATATATAATGCATAATGTCATTAAAGATATTTATTTTTATTATAAGACCTTACTGCTACTGTACCTTTAAAATGTCCCAATGTTAATATGCTCCTTTATAACAGCCAAGCCACAGCTCACATTAAGGATGAAGCATTTAAGACATGTTTCATGTAAGTAGGCTTCAATTAACATTCTACTGAGACTGGAGGCGGATGACAGCCAAACATCCTGACGACCTTTAAACGTCCAAAGACTTAACTACAAACGAGTGAGGCAAATGAGGGTCAAGCAGGAAGGCAGCGATCTAAATGCGGTGATGAAGCGCAGATACACGTTTAGCGTCATAAATGTTCATGCAAACATATAGGGCTCACAAACAAATTTTAGCTAACCATAAAAGACAATAATAGCCTAAAAAATGTTTTGCGTGACATTTCGATTTTTTTTTAATACTACTTAGTGATTAACCATTCTGCGATTACAATGGGTGATAATTTTTTTTTAAATAAATGAAATGTAAATTTACAATGTAACCAATATTCCATTTATTAAAGCCAAGTATGAATCTCATCATTTTAGTGTTTAAGCAGGTTACATTTCTTCCAAAATACTAATGCAAACGCAAGTAACAATTTACTTTAAATTTCACCAAGCTGGTTACTCACTAAAAACTCACAGATCATGTTTCCAGGTCATTTCAAGTCTTATTTTGATGTGACAGAGTGGTCATTCTAAGCGTTGTGAGTTGTTTACTTTTTTAATTCGTCTCGATTTGTTTAGATTTGTGAATGTGCATGAACACAAGAGGGCGATTTATCGCAGTAACCAATCATAGCCGAACATTAGGCATTGCCTCCTCTCACATGACTTTCTCCCATTCATTCTCAATTACACCCCACCAAACTCACAGCATGCTTTAGGGGTCAGTTAAAACTCAACGGCTCAGGGGAGCGAGAGAGACGTGAACTCCTGTTGTAACTTTACCTGCTGGTGTTGCTGTTGGGCAAATTTTCTTTAGAAAAACTACTGCTTTATATACTTTTTATAGTTTGTTTTCTATGTTATAGTGTGTAATACTGGTGTTTTATTTTTGTATTATGGATTTATTCTCACCCAATATTTTGAGGCGCCATATATATAGACACAATATTTATATAACTAGTATTTTACAAAAAAACAATAATAGAAGTATTAATACTAATTTGAATGAATGAATGAATGAATGAACGAACAAACAAATGAAAACACTTCTCTTCAGTAATAAATAAATGGAAAAAAAAACGAAATAAATATGCCTTAATTCTTCATAATGACTAAAAGCTTCTTCCTGAATCTGCATGAAGATTTGGATCACACAATTTGTACAAATTTTCAGCCACTCACAACTTTCAAAACTGTTTTGGGGAGTTTTTGCTTGTCAGATGTTTAATCAGCTACTGTATCTAAACGCACTGTACTTCAATGCCTCACAGCCTCGTTTCCATTCCTCATAACAATTAAATATGGCACTACCCTGACTAAGGACTATCACATCTAACACTTTTTTTACTGACACAGAAAAGTTTAGTGTTTCAAACTCCTAATAAAGCTTTGTGTGGCTAGGAGTTGTTCATATGCCTTTAGCTCAAATACGATCTTTCTGACATGACTTGTACACAGTATAACACAGTGAGATCACCAGCCAGAGCTGTGTATGTGTGTCCTCTGCTGTCACACTTGTGGCTCTGGCTTTATAACTCTAAGTGCGTCTGGACATCAGGGACTGATATGAGACGAGACCAGCCACGAGAGAGTGTGTGTGTGTGTGTGCGCGAGTTGGTAAAGTAGGTCGCCGTATACATCAGAGGAGTCGTGTGTGTGTGTGTGAGTAGAGGTGAGGGGCTGAAGCGGCTGAGAGCAGCGAACGAGGTCCTGAGAGACTCGCTGGTCTCCGTGGAGACGGGAAAAAGCAGGCCGACAGCGAGACGGAGAGCAACATTAAAAGACTCGCAGAGAAAGCAATCAATAACACACCGCACAGCAAAGCCGTGAAAAAAACCTCAATCGCTTTTTAATCACAGAAATAGAAGGAAATAGCAGGAAAATAAAACCGGCCTCCATCTGCAGACTATAAAAATGCTGCATCCATCAGTCTCTCTCACTCTCTCTCTGTAATTGGACAGGTTCAGTCATCAAAACTCGCACAGCTCCTTAAAGCACCTCAAATGCCTTCACAAGCAACTATATAAATGTGATCAGGAGAGGCTATCTACATTTTTTATATTTTTTTAATGAAATCGAGTGCTTGTGGAAAATGCTTTGCTGTGATGCATGATGTGTCGCCAGGCTGTTGCTATGCGGTTCTGGGTGGTTGCTAGGAGGGTATAATGTCTGCGGATATGGTTCAGTTCTTTCAGTGTGGATCTGTGGGATTTCTTTCACTCATTTTCTGGTCCTGCAGGTGAAAATGGTGTGTCTGATCACTTAGTAAAAGCAATGCTCAACAATGCACATGATGTTATGAATCATTCATGTTGAGTTAAGTGCTGTAGTTCAATATTTATACATCGCTTCCAAACAAGGTGTGATTTTATAAAGAGGCAAGCGACATAAGCCATTTATTCTGTGTTAATCAAACCAAAATCTGTACTTCCACTATAAATTATCATCCAAAAATGGACTGAAAAACATTGAACATTAACAAATTCCTCATAATTCACGAGCAACATCATAGAGATCACAAAAGCCATTTGGAAACAAAGTATGCACACTCTTCGGATGCAGTGCATTGTGGGCGTGAACATAGAAACTCGATGTGGAAAGAAATGTAATGCAGTGCTGCCACAATACTGGATTTTCTAACTTAGACAATAACTTAAAAAATTCAATATTTGACACCTTTTTTGATACCATAAGAAAAAAAACATTAAGAGCATAACATTTGTACATTATCAAATTAAAACTTTATTTTTGACCAGTATTTTCTTATTAGACGAAACTGTGCTGTCTGAGACTTTGTGTTATTTTGATTATTTCTAAGACAGAAATACATTATCGTTTTACAGAAACTTGCCCAATTTTTAACAGTTAAAGTATTTCTAAACCATGTTAGTAATTAATGCTCTTTTTAATCAAATAAACAGTGTATACTGTAATATTATTATATGCTACAGTTAAAAAGTATGGAGTCGGCAAGATTTTATTTTTTGAAATAAATTAATACTTCTATTCTGCAAAGACTGATTCAATTTATCAAAAAATC
This sequence comes from Oxygymnocypris stewartii, assembly GCA_003573665.1. Taxonomy (NCBI): domain Eukaryota; kingdom Metazoa; phylum Chordata; class Actinopteri; order Cypriniformes; family Cyprinidae; genus Oxygymnocypris; species Oxygymnocypris stewartii. The sequence continues at coordinate 6,410 of QVTF01011790.1, read as the reverse complement.
AGTAAAGAGATTTATAAAAATTAGATTTTTATAAAAAAGTATTTTCTTATGAGCTTATTAGATTTCTCATTATAATTTTTGCAATAAAAAAAAATACAAAAAAACAAAGTGCATGAATTATTGTACCGTACATTCAGGGCCACATTAAGACCTCGCTGGGCCCCGGAGCTATGACTTACTGCAGTATAAAATACTATGCCTAAGTAAAACAATAAATAAATAAATGGCTTATAGCCTACTTAAGACAAGTAAACAGTAATGAATTACAATACGACAAAGAAATTTACCTACTTGAAAGACTTAAAACAACTGAATTAGAAATATTATATTGTATAAAATAAATGTACAAATAAACCGAATAGTCTTCGCTGTATAAATTCAATATACATCCATATTTATTTTAAAAGCGATTCTCAAAAGTGACCAGGACAGTGGGGTGATTTTCTTTCTAATGTTTGGTTTACATTATTGACAAAAATGGCAACAGCGAGATTGGGCTGCTTTAGAAGTTCAAACGAACCTAATATTGTGTTTATAATCGAAGACGATTGTCTGCGATTACAAAAGCGATATGTCCTAGCTTGTCAGTGAACTACGACTTCATGTATTAACTGCCGCTCCATCTGAATACAGGTGATGGCGATTACTGCTAATCAGAAACCGGCTTTACTGTCGAGATGCGCATGTTAATCGAATTCGATTAATTTCACAGCCTTACCCTCTCACATATATATTCTTTAGAATAGTTTACATTTTTAATTATCGAAGAATGTTCTTTGAATGACCATTTCCACATTACACCAGAATGAAGTAAGGTGAATGCGGCCATTAGCTGCAGCGATCACCTGTATAGATACGTGCATGGGTCGGCCCAGGGGCTTCAGCCCCACCTAGCCCAATGGTTAATGCAGCCCTGTGTACAGTTGTAAAACGGCATGTGCTTTGCATCACAGGAACAAATTATATATTTAAAATATATTCAAACGGAAAACAGTAATTTTAAATTGTAATAATATTGTATAAATGTACTGTTTTTTACCATATTTTTGACCAAATAAATGCAGCCTTGGCGAGTAAAAGAGACGTCTTTTAAAATTATTCCTAACTTTTGACTGGTAGTGAATTTAACTGAAATGCACCGACAAGCAAATGTCCAAAAATACAAAACGATGTCAGATAGAAGAGGAAGCGGGGGAAGCGCAGTTCCCAGAGTATCTACACAGTGGAAAATATTTTGGAGAATATTTTTGATAACACTTGCTAAAAGGACCTGCCATGGGAGTTCAGTGTGAGAATGAGCCACAGTAACAAACACCCACAGGAAGAAGAGAGAGGAAGATCATGTGCTCGAGGTCCTGTCGCATTATATCAACAATCAGTGCCGTGACCTCACTGGAGAGGGTCGTGGACCTGCGACCCCACCATCGCACACCAGAGGAGCAGAGGTCAGAGGTTAGCTCTGACTGTCAGTGGCGTGCGTTCGCTTGGCTGGAGAGAGTGAGATGGCTGGAGAGAGTGAGATGACTGGAGGAGAGGAGAGAGAGAGAGACGAGGAGAGAGAGGAGAGAGACCGATACGACTGCAGCCGCCCTGGCAGAAGAGAACAACAGAATCCTGCTCAAGGACACACACACAACACGCTCGTGTTTTATGGACAGGATCGGACAGATGGAAGATCTGAAAAGGGCAGCATTCATTTACAGTCAGATATCAGAAAAGGTTATCCTACATCAACTCAGACAGCTGGACACACACACACACACACGGCGCTCAGGTCGTCTGAGGAAAACAGCTGCCAAAGATGACATTTCAAGGTTTCGTATTCCATATTCAAAACAGAAAACACTGAGTGTGTGTGTGAGTGAGGGAGAGAGAGAACGCGGCAGATTCATGACAACATCACACTCTTTGAAGGTCATTTGCTGAAGGGCGAAGCCACATACACAGACTAAAAACCTCACACACACACAAACGCACTCACACACACCTTGTTAAAGTTGACAGTGCTTGTATATCGTATCAGATATAAATATGCAGTAAAACTGTAAAGGCCAGTCATTGAGGACAAAGAGCAGGGTGGCACGAAACACACACACCTGACACTTGCTTCTTGCTCATTTCTAATTCATGAGGGGCTTTTGCATACAGTCACCGAAAATATGACACCCGGGTGAATCTCATGAAACCCTTCAAGATTATGTGCAGGTCATATTTCACCCAAAATATCAAGAAAAATACTTTGCTGAAAGAAGAAGCTACTTTTAAGGCCATTAATATTATTTGCCACTGTGTAATAATCTGCTATTTCATTTTGTGCATTTTTTAGAGCTTTGGTGTGCGGACTTTATGTTTTCTGTTTTCCAATTAACCAATTATGAATTACCATTGTACTGCATAAATGATATGCAGTATGTCACAGAAATGTAATGTATTTATAAGTCAGGGTGGCAATTATTGATACATTTTATAAAAAAGAAAGCAATGCATCAAATAATTAAATAATATTATGTATATCTAAATTAATTAATACATTATTGTAAAAAATCATTACATATCCAACTAAATAATAATTTATCTCTAAAATGATACATTTTTTTATTTTATAATAGTGTACAAACAAAAAAGTTTTTAAATATCACTATTATTTGTTGTTGTTTCATTTGTTGTAATTTTAGTACTTAAACTTTTATTTCAGTTTCATTTCTTCAGTTTAAGCTAATATTTAATTAAACAAAATAATACAATTTAAACAAAACCAAATAAGCAATAATTAAAAAAATACCTTTATATGGTAATGAGAAACACAACTGAGGATGACAATTTAAAAAAAAGGAAATAATAACATTTGTTTGCATTTTGAGAGGACAATGTACTTGACTGTGATGCAACAAATCCTAATGGTCCTAAATCTGGCTTCATTTTCTTTGTTTACTGTTGTTGTTTTTCTTTTAGTTTTCGGGGTGAATTGTGTAACACATTTTCATGTGATGAGATTCACCCTCTCCTTCAGTAAACAAACAAACAAACAAACAAACAAAACACACACACACACACCACACACACACACACACACACACACACACACACACACACACACACACACACACACACACACACACACACACACCACACACACACACACACACACACACACACACACCACACGTCTGTCCTGATGTTGTGCTCTACACTGAGATGACACTCATCTCTTCACATCCCTGTATTCTGTCACCCCATGTTTGGCCCAGTCAGTGTCTCGGAATGAGTGTCTCAGTGGACACACACACACACACAGATGCGCAAGCACAGAGCAAGGGCTGTCTCTTACCTTTAGAGGCTGTGTTGGGTAAGACAGAGGAGAGAGAGAGACAGGTTTAATGTGTGATGGTGTGCGTGTGGTGTGTGTGAAGTGACTGGAGGATGGCTGATCTACTCACTCTTGGTCTGGGTGGAGAAGGTCAGGGTGAGTTTGGCAAACAGCTCCTTGTTCTCAAAGCGGTCCTCTTTTGTCTTCACCCAGAAACTTCCTTCAGACAGATCCTCCGGTGAAATCTGCCACACACAACACTCATCAGCACCTTCATCCATCTATATTTACATCTATTAATCATATATCAATCATTCCATCAACACCTGTGATCCATTATATCCATGTGTCTATGCATCCCCCCAATCATATATAACATTCACTTATTAATATAATTTAATTTTTCCTCAAAATGTTAGGAAATGGAGGACAAGAGAACGGTTAAGAATGATTTTTCTATACCATCATAGAATTTTAAAATAGTATTGGTAACATTTTAGTTTAAAAAAAACAATTCTCACCATTATCTAGTGGCTTATTAGCGTACATATTACTAGCATATTGGCTGTGTATTAGTACTGATAAAGCACATAATAACTTATTCTGCATGACCATATTTTAAATCTCTTTATTCTTCGCAATGCCTAAATTTAACAACTACCTTACTAACTATTAATAAGCAGCAAATTAGGAGTTTATTGAAGTCAAATAGTAGTTAATAGTGAGAGTTTGTCCCCAAACTAAAGTGACCATGGTATATAATAAAATTAATAATAATACACACAAAATGATCTATGAGTATTTTGAATTAGCTGAAATAGCCATTTAATTTAGTAAAATAGTAATGTAGCTATTTTGTTATGTGCTTTAGTTGTTTTTATCTGTTATTTGAATTCTCTAATTTATTTAATAAAATTTATGTTTTATTTAATTTTATGTTTATTTACTATTTTAATTTAAGTTTTTAATATTTATGTGTGCTTGTGATTTTGTAATTTTATCTACTGTATCTCTATGTATCTATCTATCTATCCATCCATCCATCCATCCATCTATCCGTTTATCCATCTATCCATCCGTCTATCCATCCATCCAAATCTATCCATCCGAATCTATCCGTCTATCTATCCCTCCAAATATATACGTCTATCTAACCATCCAAATCTATCCGTCTATCTAACCATCCAAATCTATCCGTCTATCTATCCATCCAAATCTATCTGTCTATCTAACCATCCAAATCTATCCATCTATCTATCCATCCAAATCTATCTGTCTATCTAACCATCCAAATCTATCCGTCTATCCATCCAAATCTATCCGTCTATCTAACCATCCAAATCTATCAGTCTATCTATCCATCCAAATCTATCCGTCTATCTAACCATCCAAATCTATCCGTCTATCTAACCATCCAAATCTATCCGTCTATAACCATCCAAATCTATCCGTCTATCTATCCATCCAAATCTATCCGTCTATCTATCCATCCAAATCTATCCGTCTATCTATCCATCCAAATCTATCCGTCTATCTACCATCCAAATCTATCCGTCTATCTATCCATCCAAATCTATCCGTCTATCTAACCATCCAAATCTATCCGTCTATCTATCCATCCAAATCTATCCGTCTATCTATCCATCCAAATCTATCCGTCTATCTATCCATCCAAATCTATCCGTCTATCTATCCATCCAAATCTATCCGTCTATCTATCCATCCAAATCTATCCGTCTATCTATCCATCCAAATCTATCCGTCTATCTATCCATCCAAATCTATCCGTCTATCTACCATCCAAATCTATCCGTCTATCTATCCATCCAAATCTATCCGTCTATCTAACCATCCAAATCTATCCGTCTATCTATCCATCCAAATCTATCCGTCTATCTAACCATCCAAATCTATCCGTCTATCTATCCATCCAAATCTATCCGTCTATCTAACCATCCAAATCTATCCGTCTATCTAACCATCCAAATCTATCCGTCTATCTAACCATCCAAATATATCCGTCTATCTATCCATCCAAATCTATCCGTCTAACCATCCAAATCTATCCGTCTATCTAACCATCCAAATCTATCCGTCTATCTATCCATCCAAATCTATCCGTCTATCTAACCATCCAAATCTATCCGTCTATCTATCCATCCACATCTATCCGTCTATCTATCCATCCAAATCTATCCGTCTATGTAACCATCCAAATCTATCCGTCTATCTATCCATCCAAATCTATCCGTCTAACCATCCAAATCTATCCGTCTATCTATCCATCCAAATCTATCCGTCTATCTATCCATCCAAATCTATCCGTCTATCTATCTATCCATCCAAATCTATCCATCTATCTATCCATCCAAATCAATCCGTCTATCTATCTATCCAAATCAATCCGTCTATCTATCTATCTATCTATCCGTCTATCTATCCATCCAGATATATCCGTCTATCTATTCATCCAAATCTATCCGTCTATCTATCCATCCAAATCTATCCATTTATCTATCCATCCAAATATATCCGTCCATCTATTCATCCAAATATATCTGTCTATCTATCTATCATCCAAATCTATCCATCCAAATCTATCCGTCTATCTATTCATCCAAATCTATCCATCTATCTATTCATCCAAATCTATCCGTCTATCATCCAAATATATCCGTCTATCTATTCATCCAAATCTATCCATCTATCTATCCATCCAAATCTATCCATCTATCTATTCATCCAAATATATCCGTCTATCTATCATCCAAATCTATCCATCCAAATCTATCCGTCTAACCATCCAAATCTATCCGTCTATCTATCATCCAAATCTATCCATCCAAATCTATCCGTCTATCTATTCATCCAAATCTATCCGTCTATCTAACCATCCAAATCTATCCGTCTATCTATCATCCAAATCTATCCATCCAAATCTATCCGTCTATCTATTCATCCAAATCTATCCGTCTATCTATCATCCAAATCTATCCGTCTATCTATTCATCCAAATATATCCATCTAAATCTATCCATCTATCTACCCATCCAAATCTATCCGTCTATCTATTCATCCAAATCTATCCGTCTATCTAACCATC
>QVTF01011789.1:0-18373 GCA_003573665.1 Oxygymnocypris stewartii | reverse complement strand
CAACTCTTGCTGTTTACTTTTACAGCTTGCAGTGGTTACAGCTCGTATGTTCATAATGGAGCGGTTACTACAGTTTTGTTTTGCAAAACTGCGGGGCAGCAGCCCTAGTTCCCACGGCCATGAGGACACATTAGCTATAGATGTTATTTAATAATGCATATTTAATGAGGTGCCAGATAAATTGACTGAACATACTGAAAACATTACGAATATTTTATATATATTTTTTTTAATTTGTGTGTGTGTTTAGGCAGAAAAAAATGGACTTGGCCCATCACGGTCTTGTTCTCCTTAAGCGCCTCAATGCTCAGAGAGAGTTTGGTTTCCTCTGTGACTGTACTGTCTCCATCGGAGATGTTCTTTTCAAAGCCCACAAGGCCGTTCTTGCAGCGTTCTCAAACTACTTCCGTATGCTGTTCATACATCAAGACAGGTACTACAAACGTGATTGCAAAAAAAGTTCTTTGTTCACATTTGCAGTTCTTTTTTTATCAAATGATTCTTTACGCTTCTCTTTTGCAGTAACTGTGTTCGACTGAGGCCTTCAGACATACAAGCAGATATCTTCAGCTACCTGCTTAACTTAATGTACACTGGAAAATTCACTGCACAGCCCATTGACCCTCTTCGCCTTGAGCAGGGTGTAAAATTCCTGCATGCCTACCCTTTATTACAGGAGGCAAGTCTTTTTATAAACCCTGAGTCCCAGTATGTACCTTTGACAAACTCGCTTTATGGCATACAGATACCTGATCAGACATACAGCCGGCCTGAAAGAAATACAGCATGCATTTATGCTAAAAATTCTGAAAACTTTAACCGAGAATTTTTGGAAACTTCTGATATGGATTACAGATCTCCTCAACCTGTCGGCATAGAGTCACCCACCCAAAATCCTGCAGCCACAATGATCCAACACCTCACATATGGCATAATGAGTAAGAGTGCTTCCTCCAGAAAGCATTACACCTGCAATTATTGTGGAATGCGTTTTAAACAGAGGTGCAAGTTGAAGGAACATCTCCTTGTTCACACCAACCAAGCAGCTGAGCCACAGGTGTTGTCTATGCAAAATGATCACACTATTGCGCTTGAAGATCAGGAAATGGAGGAGGACCATTTGCGTGCTGACAGTGATGTTGTTAGTGATACCGATCAACAGGCGTGGATGGAAGACACCCCGCCGCCCTCTGAAATTGCTGATATAGACAACCTGGAGGGCACCGAGATGGGTCGTGAAATGAAACGCAGAAAATTTGAGTGTCCGACCTGTGCTCGCAAGTTTATTCAGAAAAGTCACTGGCGTGAGCACATGTACATTCACACTGGAAAGCCATATAAGTGCAGTGTTTGCGGAAAGAACTTCTGCAGAGCCAATCAAGCTGCTCGACATGTTTGTTTGGGTCAGGACACAGACTCGTACATTATGGTCAACAAACAGAGTTTGGTTCTGTGTGGTAGAGAAGACAACAGTCAAGTGGAAGCTCTCTTTCATTCTTCTGAAAGACCTTATAAATGTAGCATGTGTGCAGCACCTTTTGTGAGTCCTTCTGAGGTTCCTAAACATCAGTGTTTGACTGAGAGTGATGCTGTACCGTTGGCAGAAAATTCACTGGGGGAAAATCAAAATAAGGACTTGGAGACAACTACTTCTTGAAATGTCATGCTAAAGCAGTATTAGCTTATTGCCAGTATTTAACCATTTGTATGTATGTGTTGTTATGAACTGAGATAAGTCTTTTTATAAAGGTCCACTGCTTTATTTCATGTCTTTTTTTCTATTGAATGGTCATTTGTGAGTTTGTTTGAAACTAATAAAATGGCAAAACTTAATGTTTCCAGTCAGAAACACTTCTGAGTTTCCGTTTTAAGTAATTCCACATTACAAGTATAAAAAAATCAGCATATGAGGCTATCTTTCATCCATTCACCAAAATAAATAAAAACTACTAGCATGCTGTATATCAACTTTTCATAAATCACAGTTCAAAAATTGGTAAAGTTTATTTTATTTAAATAAAACTTAAAATTATAATTTGTATTTAAAAGTCACCAAATCCAGGAACAATACTACATTTCTGTATTTAGATGATTGTTAATATTGCAATTTCTTCAAAGATGCATAGTCTGTATAATCAAACAGTCCGTGCATGTGGTTTCCAACACTTCTTAACGATATATTAGAATAAGTTAAAAATGTGTTTTCAATACTGTAATGGCTTATTGTATCAGGCCAGATGCAAACCTCTGTAATACAGGCAAGGCAGGTAGTATAATATTAACAAAAATGCTCAACTGTGTAATGATCAAATGCAGTACAGAGTGTTTTGGTACTCATTATTCATTTGATACTCGTGGAACATTTATACATATTAAGTGCTTCTCTGGGGAAAAAAACTAATGGGAAAAGTCAGTAGTTGCAACATTAGTTTGCATGCTTCAATTTTTATGCCAAAAATAAAGCCACAAATATTTTTTGAAATTGGGAAAACAAAAATAAAAATTAATAACAATGACATGCCAACAAAAATAAATCATGAGTTTGATAAGATTTTTTACTGTTCTTTGTAAAACAAATGAAATAGTTATTTTCAGTCTAAGTCTCTGACAGCATGATTGTGATTTGCTCATTACAGCTTTGGTAAAGGGTACATCATATTTAGAGTATAAAATAAATGTATCCCAGATCCAAATCAAGAGGTTGGATGCTTCAAAACAAATTACATTTGATTTAGTATATATCTTTAAATACCAGGAATTGCACATCCTTCTACAATGATACAAATGTTATTATGCTAAATATGCCAATCGGTCAGGATATAATGCATGTGTACAAATGTTTTTTTTATATGTAATAAAACATTATATAATGTGCCATAAGCTTATTCTAATGTCTGAATTAGAATATAAAAAAATCATAAATTGACAAATATCCTCAGTAAAAATATGACAAATAGCTGCTTTTGAAGGGTTTCATGTAGAAATATTTTCTGCATCAAAATAAAATGCAAAAATGTAGTTAATGATCAAAAACGGCCTCTCCACTGAATAACTACTGTTTTTGGGTTCACTTTTGCTTAATGGAACTCTAACAATGCAATATTACTTCTCATTGGTTTGGTCATTTCTTTGTTGTGAGAGATATGAATCCCAGCTGATTTTGTGCTGAGCGCAGCCTCTTCCAGGTGTAAAATGTTCTGAATTTTCGTTGATAAACTTGCACCTGAAATTATAGAATCAGTGTTATGAATTTTTTTTTTTTTTACATCAAAAATGACTGATAACCAAATGCAATATAACAAAATGACTTACCAACTCATTCAAATCTTTCATCTGGTTTAGCACACCACTGTCAAATTGCAGCATCAGATGTTTGTTTAGCAACATTATCTTGGGGTGCACCCTCTGTGTGTGTCACCTGACACGGAGAATCTCCAATATTATCTATAGCATCCTCCCACACATCCTCATCTACCTCTGACTGAGGTTCTGTTGAAGTATGCTGCAAGGAAGCCTTCCCATTTTCTTCATCTGATATACACTCTTCAATTAAATCTGATGTCTTTACCTCTTTCGCAGTCACAAATGGTGGTTCAACATCTTTAGACACAACCGAAGCCTCTGACTTTGCTTCCTTTTTCTCCTGTTCAACTACCTGCGACATTGCTTTCTTTACTTCTGGTGTAGCAACAGGTGGAACTGTTGCTACTACAACTGTTGCGGCAATAGCTGGTGCCATCATCAAGGGGATAAAAGAGGTGTCTCTGTTGCTGGTGTCTCCCGTCGTGCCTTTTCTAATGTAGTCACAGTGGGTGCCTCCATCTCAGTTGCAACTGATGTTGCCTTTACCAAGGGCATGGCCTGGTGTCGTTGGTTTCTGTGCTGCCTGCTCTATAACTGGTGTTTGTACTGCTGGGATCACAGCAGGTGCTTCTGGTACTGAAACTTGTATCTCTGCCACTGGTGGCTTTACTTCTACTCCTGCAGTCACTGCTGGTAGAACTACTGGAGGTGCAGCCTCGTTTGCAATCACTGAAACCAGAGCTGGTGTTTGTACCACTGGGATCATAACAGGTCTCCTCTGCCATTGCAATTGAATTTGGTGCTTCGTGGTAGTTTCTAGTACTAGGCTCACAACTGACCTTTCTGCTATTGGAGTCACAGTTGGTGTCATCATCACTGGGGTTACAACTGGTGTCTCTTCCACTACAACTGGAGTTGGAGTTTCCACTACTGGGATCACAAGAGGTGTTTCTGCTGCTGCAGTCACTGCTAAAACAACTACTGGAGGAGTAGCCTCTGTTACTGCCACTAAAACCTGACATGGTGTCTGTGCCACTGGAGTCAAAACTGGTGTCTTAACCACTGCAATTGGAGCTGGCTTTACTACTGGACTTTCTACTACTGGGATCATAACAGGTATTTCTACAGTTACAGCCACTGCTGAAACAACTACTGGAGGTGCAGGCTCTGTTACTATCTCTGAAACCTGACCTGGTGTCTGTACCACTGGGGTCACAGCTGGTGTCTCAACCGCTGCAACTGCAGTTGACTTTACAAGTTGCACTTCTCCTATTGGGGTCATAACAGGTGTTTCTACTGTTGCAGTAACTGCTGAAACAACTACTGGAGGTGTAGGCTCTGCTACCATCACTGAAACCTTACCTGGTGTCTGTACCACTGGGGTCAAAACTGGTGTCTCAACCACTGCAACTGGAGTTGATTTTAAAATGTGATTTTCTAATACTGGGATCACAACAAGTTTTTCTACTGCTGCAGTCACTGCTGAAACATCTACTGGAGGTGCAGTCCCTGTTACCATCATTGAAACCTGACCTGGTGTCTGCACAACTGGGGTCACAACTGGTGTCTTATCAATTGCAACTGGAGCTGAATTTACAACAGGAGTTTGTATTACTAGGACCTCAACAGGTGTTTCTACTCCTGCAGTCTCTTCTGAAACAACTACCGGAGGGACAGTCTCTGTTACCATCTCTGAAACCTGACCTGGTTATCTGTACCACTTGGGTCACAAATGGTGTCTCAACCACTGCAAACTGAAGGTGACTCTACAACAGCAGTTTCTACAACTGGCATCACAGCTGATGTTTCTGATGCTGCAGTTGCCTGCTTGTGTAACTGGATGTGCTGCTTCTGTTGCAATTACTGAAATCTGAGCTGGTGTTTCTACCACTGATGTCATAAGTGACGTCTCTGCAGCTGAAGTTACTACTGCAGTTTTTACTTCCGGGATCATAATTATTTCTGATGCTACTGGAGTTCCAGCTAATGTAACTACTACAGGAGATACAACTTCTGCCACTGTTATTGCAATCGTAGCTGGTATCTCAGTGCCTGGTGTCTTTGCCACTTCAGCTACTGTTGGTCTTACTGATGTGAAGGAGACAATGGGAGATTCAATTACTTGGCTCACAGGTGTTTCTTCAAATGAGGTCAGATCTAGTGTAGCCTCTTCTGGAGGTACCGTCTCTTTCACTGAATCAACAGTTTGAGTCTCCACAACAGATGTTACTGTGGCTGGGATCTCTACTACAGGGGAAACAACTGTTTTCTCTACCAGAGCTGGAGTTGATTTTACTGCTGTGACAGAAAAAACAGGTGTTTCTACAACTGTGCTCACAACTGGTGCTTCTGCCAGTGTAATATTCACTGTTCCTGTACTTACCACTGGATAGACAGCTTCTGCTACTATTACTGAACCAAGATCTGATGTTGCTACCACTGGAATCACATTCTGTATCTCTACTACTGGGGCCACAGCAGTCTTCACAATCACTGATTCAACATTTGGTGTTTCAACAGGTGTGTCTTTTACTGGAGGTACATCCTTTGACTCATTGCCTAGAGTTACAACTGGTATTGCTTCATCTAAAGGTGTAGCTGGTGTCACTACCACATAAATAACAGTGGGAATATCCACCACTTGTTCTTTGATCACTGTTGTCAACAATGATGTGTCAGTGTCTATGTTTAGATTTTGTGATGTGACAGCAGAATTATGAGCATCTGTTGTTTTTGCCATAGATGTAACCACTGGTGTTTCTACTTCAAGTTCTTTAACCACTGAGGTGACAACTGGTGTCTCCACTTCCATTTCAGTTACTACAGCTGTCTCTACTTTCACTTCTGATAACAATGGAATTTCTACCTTTGGTTCTGTCACTTCAAGCATCTCAGCCCTGAGTTCACTCACTACTTGTGACTCTATCTCAGAAACAGCAACTTCTGGCATTTTTGCTGTACATTCAGATGTCAGTGGTGATTCTTGTGCAATGGGTGTTATTTCTATTACTGCAGGTATTTCATCTTTCATTTCTGTCTTGTCTACCTGCAACTCGTTTGACAGTATCGTTTCTCTTACCTGTTCAAGAGGTTTACATTTTAGACTAGCATTTTCAACTTCTTCATTCTTCTTTTCACTCATATTACTAACCTCAATTTCTGCAGCAGTATAATTTTGTGGCAGCACTGTAGTTGTAGCCACTTCAATCATAGTCGGCACTGAACCAAACCTTTCTGGTTCTGGTTTGGGAGCAACAGCCATTGTATAATTTCTTCTGGAAATGCCGTTTCCTTAATTTCTGATGATATCGTTGCTGGGGACTGGTCACCATCTATTGCTTCACCTTCTTGTTCTGTTGCCTTTGGTAGCTTCGATTTTGCAAGTACCTGTGTTACTGGTTCAGACACCATAGACTTCTCTTTCTCAGATTGTTTTGTTGTGTTCTCAATAATGGCAACCATCTCTAAAACTTTACCAGTCTTAATATTCTCCGCTGTTGATGGCTGTGCATTCTCTTTGGGAAGTTCTGGAGTTGGTTTGGTGTCTTGACCACAGTCTTCTATTTGAAAAACCACAATTTCTGTTGCTACAGGTTTTCCTTCAACTTCTGGCCATACTATCTCTAGAGGTTTAAGTATGGCTTCAGAAATAGCGTCAGGCTCTTCTGGTGTTTCTGTATGCTCAGATACATCTTTTGAAAATGCAGGAGCAGTTGTGTGTTCTCTTATTTTATGAACCATGTCTCCAATTTCACTTCCTGCATTAACAATTATTTCAGGAGATTCATCAGTAGAAGTGTCATTGCTGTCAATGTTTATCAGAGGTTGCCCTTCCTTTACTGCATGTTCCTCTTTCACAAAAATACCATCCATTCTATCAGTTGCACTGTCTTCCACTTTATCATCCAAATATGTTTCAATGTCTTCTTTATGGAGCTTTTCAGCCACTTCAATTAATACTGGTTCGGGAAGTGACTCCTCCTTGGCTGGCAGCTGTTCGCTGGCTAATGATTCATCTCTAGCTTCTGAAATATGTTCAACCTCAATATTTTTAACAACTTCTGAAGCAACATCATCCTCTGCCTCTTCTTCTACACATATTTCCTTAATCTCCTGCTGTGCCATTTTTTCATAATCTTTTTTCTTCCATTTTCCCACTGATATCCTCCACAGTCAGCACTAAATCACCTGTTAATAAGACTGCATCTTTTACGCCAACTTGTATTTCACAGGCATCAACATGTATTGATTCAACTGCTTTTAATTCTAAACTCCCTTCTAACTCCAGTGTTATTGCCTGTATGTGATCTAAAATTGGACTTATAATACTATCAGTCTCTGTGATTTCCAGACACTCCACAGCAGAGGCATTCATTTCTATTTCTTTAACTTCTTTACTTGTGGTAGTACCAGGACTGCTGTCTATATCACCATGTGTCAAAGACTCAATAACTTCAGTGGATGCAGGTTGATCATTCTCAGCAACATACAATTCAACATCTGAAATCATGAGCTCTTTTTCAGGTTCAGCAGCTACTGGTTGTTCATTTACAGGTTCCTCTATCAATGAATGCAAGGGACACTCTGTTTCGGGACCATGAGTGTGGTCTGACATAACCTGTTCCAGCTCATCTTCACTTGGCATTGTCTCAATCACCTGACTGAGTTCAATACCAGTTGAGCATTCCTCTCTTTGGTCCTCCATATGAGTCTCCTCTGATTCTCCCACAAGAGACTCTACCACTAACTCAATGACTTGATCTACATTGAGTTCAGTTTCAATGGCAGATTCCTTTTCACTTACAATTACTTCCTTAATTTCAGCCTTATATACCTCATCTGTCCCAAGTCCTGCAATTCAGTTTCATCTGTAAAGTTATCAGAGACTAATTCAGTTGAGACAGCATCACTTACTTCAGGTATTGCCTCCACTAAGGGTGCAGGGAGGAGTTTTTCAACCGATTCTGTTTCTTGAGATTCTAGGCCTGTACATATTACTATTGCCTCAGTTTTCTTATGTGCAACCAAAACCTTTGGTTCCTCTGTTGCGAATGACTGTACAATATAAGGTGAAAATGATACGGACAGAGATTCTTGGCTTTCCTCTTTTGTAGTTACTGACTGAACACTTGGAGTCATGCAGATTGATTGAATAGCTTCCAGTAGGATCACATCTGATGTTTGTATACCATATTCAGCTGACACTGGTGTAACATGCCCAGATGACCTGGGTGAATCGGTAAATTGCGAGACTGCTGAGACCATTTCAGTGGTGTCATCCCCAATGAATTCTTCACTTGATGGTTCTGGGGCAGTGACCGCATCTGCTGTCAACTCCACAATGTCCTCAGCTAAGGTGTCATCCTGTGTTGTCCACTCAGCAGATGACACTGGTGTCTCGATACTTTCCTCAATGATGCCTTCTTCTGGAATATCACTCAGTTGCAGATATTTGCTCACAAAGTCTGTTAGTTCTTCAAAGTCATCTGATAATCTATGTATGACTGTTGGCACAGTGATATTTGGAACTTTAGCTGCAATTGTGGGCACCAAGTCATTAGATGTGTCCTGTTCTAACACTTGTGAAGTCATCTCTGGCATCTCATGTTCTATTGTGATTTCAACTCGTTGTTCATGCACCTCCTTCAGACTTTCAGGCTCAATTATTTCATACTCAGACAGAGGAATAATAGCTGGGGTTTCATCATCTTCATCACCTGTTTCATGATCATTTGCAGCCTCGTCTGAGGATGTTTGGTCTTTCTTTACATCGGATTTTCTCTTTTTATGGCCTGGAATAAGTTTCTTCATAGAAAATGGTTCGTTTTCGTTCATCTCAGTGTCTGAAGGTATCTGCTCAGGGGTATTACTTTCTCCAGTTCTGACCTTTCTCTTCGGGGTGACCATTTTTTTTAACGTTTTCCATGTGGATCCCATCTCTCCTTCTGCAGGACTTCCAGTTTGTTCATTAGATGATGTGAGATTATCATAATCACCCTCAATGGAACTTCCCAGTGGAGAGTCAGTTGTTTTCTCATATTCCTCTCCTTTGTCTAGCGTTTCATCCTCATTTGTTTTTCTAGATTTCTTTTTAGCAGAGCCACCACAAATCAGTGCCTCCCAGGAAACGGTGGTGTCAGATTTCTTTTTGGACTCTTGAGGGCTTACATCAGCCACCAGCTCCTCTTCAGCAGGTTTTGGTTCCCCAACCACTGGTTCCTCCACTATTGGGAGCACTGTCAATTCTGAGGATGGTTTCGGCTGTTCAGAGACTTGTTCCTCTGCCTCAGTCACCTTTTCTGCAGCTTTACTTTCTATCTGCCTTCTTGTGGAGAATTTCCTGAAAAGTCTTTTAAGTGGACTTCCTTGTACCTTATCTTTCTCTAGACAATTCTGAAGCTCTCCTTCAGGTAACAACTTGTCATTGTATTTCTCCTGTGAATCTTTTTCTTCCTCTGATGTAATATAAGAGATATCAAGGCATATACATTTACTGTCCTCTTTTTCATCCTCTTCTACACCCTTTTTTCAATTAATTTGAGTTCCTCTTCCTTACTCTGTTTTTGCATTTCATCTTCTTTCTTTTTCTTTCTTAAACTGGCAAAGATTCCTTGTGTAAAGAATTGCTTGATTGGTGACATCGCTTCCTCTGGCTCAGGACTTGCTTCTTTTCCAGTTCTTTCTCAGGTGTGTCTTCCACATGATGTTCCACTATCTTTATGTCCTGATCCAGCTCTTTTTCATTGTCTGTTTGTTGAAAGGGTTCATCTGCATCAGGCTGGGAAGACACTTCACTATTTTGAGTCGTATCAGGGGTGCTTTCATTTGCTGCCACTGCACTGTTCTCCTGGGTGTCACTGGAGTCCTCTGAGGGACTGTGACTTTTTCTTCTTGTTCATCTGAATCAGCCTTTTCACATGTGTCTTTTTTTAGGGTAAACTTAAATCCAAAAAATCTGAAGATTTTTTTGAAGCCAGCTTCATTGATATCATTTACTTGGTTGTCCTCCACAGTTTCCTCCTCCACAGTCACACTATCGGCATTAAGCATCTCTGTGCTATCATTCTTCGTGACTGGTTGAAGAGCATCCATTTCCTGGAGGTCTTCAATTGTTTCTGCACCATCTTCTTTCAGAGTAACAAACCCTGAGTCAACTGACAAAAAATAAACAAATAAATAAATAAGAATGAAAAGTGCCAAGGTGAGTGTATCCTTAAAAAAATTGACATTTACTACTTGATAAAAGTGCTGTTCTCATTTCATTTAGAAACAATATGGGAAACAATTAGCATCAATACAAAAGTTTTACATACCATCTGCAAGTACTCTCTCCTCAAAGTTGCCATTTAATTCATCTGCATGGCTTCTTGTCTTTACATTCAAACTGGAGATCTGCCCGTTTTTCTGTAATAACTATATGGAAAAGAGAGGACCGGATAAGTGGTGATTAAGTAAATTATACTTTATAAATTATTTATCATTACAGCCCTTAAATATACATATTATCTATATGCTATTTTTGGCAACAATCTCAGTGAGTTTGTCATATTATAGTTTGTCTCGTGTGTGTAGAGCACTGCTCAATCAGGCCAAAGAAACTACGGAAAACTACAACAAATTACAAAACTACAAATGTTATCACAATACCAGATTTTCTGAATGTTAAGTACATAAACACAGTGTAGTTTGAAATAGATGGCCCTTGGGATAACTAACAAAACAAAATAAATGAACACATTTATGGAACCCGAGTATCACATATTCTCCTTAGACTAAAAGCCATCTCACAGACTTCCTGTTAAACCATGGCTGACCTCATCATGTTTTACATGGCAAATCGATGCACCCAGTGCAGTAAGGGAGAATTCCATCAATCCTTTGGGAATAAGAGCACTATAAATATCCCTTCATTTATGTGCACTGATTAGTACAAAAAACAACAACTGACAAACCCAAAAACTAAGAGGAGATGGAGTTGTGATATGTAATAAAGCATCTTTTCAAAAACTTTAACCCACACATTGAATCCAATAAATAATTCAGATGAACAAGAAAACTAACTTTAAAGGACAAAGCAGAAATTCAACCCACATGATCAGAAGCAGTTTAGTAGTGATGAAACACTTTAAATCTATTTCAAATCTATCAAAAAAACAGAAGCAGAGAGTGCTACACGGGTGTCTTTATAAAGCCACTGGTGCTCATTGGATGTAGTGAAGGTAAAAAAAAATAAAAATCTAATGATATACTGTAGATCAGTGCTTCCCAAACCTGTCCTGGAGGACCCCCTGCCCTGCACATTTTGTGTGTCTCCCTAATCAGTCACACCCAATTTAGTTTTTGCAGTCTCTACTAACGAGCTGATGAGTGGAATCAGGTGTGTTAGAAAAAGGAGACATACAAAAGGTGCAGGGCAGGGGGTCCTCCAAGACAGGTTTGGGAAGCACTGCTGTAGATACTTCTAAGGCACTCACATGGTAAGATAAAAAGCCTTTAATGTACTGGGTTTACATTTGGGATCTATGCATTTCGGCAAAAAAAAAAAGTGTCCTGAAGAAGGTTGTTTTTGCCGAAATGCGTAGATACTTTTAAATCTAATTTAAGTTTGGAGTCAAGTAAAAGGATACCATATTATTTGCCAACCACTGAGGATGCATCCATTATCAGTGTTATTGAATTTATTCTGTCTGCAATATTAACAGAAATACTTGGCAGGTGACTTGTAACTTCATCCCAATGTCAATTTCTAAAGTGCTCAAACCACAAGACTACAGTGATCAATTAAAAAATATTTTTATATATAAAATGAATGTAAATCAAATAATGTACTCTCTTATTAAACTAAACTAAACTAAACTGAACGACCAGAACCAAAGCAAATTTTGTTCATACAGCAAATTTAGGCCAAACACCTATAAATAGGACAAAGTCACCTAATCTTCTATCTTTTGACTCTCATTACTGCAGTTGAATAGCTGCAGATGATAGTCGAGATATTGCATTATGGACATTCTTGATAAACTTTCTACACCAATCAAAACACATTTTCATCCTAATGTAACCTCAACCTTTCTTACAGCTACATCTGAGAAAGAAAAACATCACAAAATAAGATCTCCTTTGTAAATCTAGTATATTTCTAAAAAAGCAATAAACTGCTAAAAATAAATATATCAATAATTAATAAATAAGTAGTAATTAAAACATTATTTAAGTTTGACAACAAAATACTATTTCAGTCTTTAATGTTTAATCCAATGAGTTACTTGCTATTTCTGTGTATATTATTTAAGACATTTACTTGCAATTTCTGAGTGTAAATTGTTTCAAAGTAAAAGTTAAGTATGATGTTTTAGTCTGCTGAATCTGACAATTGTATCCTGTAAAGATTCTGACTTTACGTTTTCACAACCGTGCTCAGATTTGCCAAAGCACCAAAGTCCACACATTTTATAAATCTATTTACTCTGTAAGCATTTGTCTAACTTATTTATCCTAAAGAGAAACACCTGATAGATGAACAAAACAGAACTCAGAAATCCCTTCTCCTCAGCAAAAAAGAGCAACATCTAAAGAATAAACCGTGCCTGTCTACATACTCAACATTTTGAGCATCATATATTATGTTCTGCATTACCTCAAAAAGGCTGTAACGGAGGCCGTTTTGAGTTACAGCCTGTGTGTCTTTAGATTCAGAGCGCGTGTCTGAAACTTTGTGCAGCATTGCTCTGCAGCAGGAGGCTGGTTCATGCATTCTACCTTGTCATCCTGAGCATCGCTCGCCGCTGCAGTGGGCTCCTCCGCCGCCGCGTCCTCCTCACATCTGCTGTCCCGTTGCGCGGATGATGCCGTCGCCCCCATTTCACAATCCTTCTCTTGTTCTCCTCGGCTTCGTCCCTTCTAAAGAGAAAGGGGGAATTATCCGAGGATGAGTGCTGAGCGGTGGTCGGACTCAGAAGTGATGCAGTTTGGCTCGATGCAAACTCTTTTAGGACACATCCTTCCTGCATCACATGAACACACTGACGCCTCGACGAATCAATGGGAGAGAGAACGAGAGTCCTGGGATGACCTTTTATCCCATGATTATGCGTCTTTGTCCATCGCATGTGTTTATGTATCCTACAGGCCAATGATTGCATTAAGGTACTCAAAATATCTCATTATTTAAAGATAAACGTTAATTTCGAAGTTGTAAAAATGAAGTACAGATATTCTCTTGGGACTATGAGGGAAAGCACTTACTCCAAAACAATGTAATTTTGTGATATAATTTGTATTTAAAACAATTCAAATGTCAAATTATGTAATTTAAGTTCGCTTAAGCATATTAAATCCAATTAAATAATTAAATAAAACAGAAAACTAAAACAATAAAATGTCAAACCAGAAATCAAGTTCACACGGCCACCCCATTTATATCAATTATTAATTATGGAAATTATGCGGACACTCCCTAAATAATAACAGATATTTCTTATTAACAACAGGTTTCCCTATTCCACCAATTCCAGTTTAACAAATATTAATGGCATTCTAGAGAATTCTGTACTTCCATTGCAAAAGTTTTATTAGTGTAATTTTCTGTTCAAAAAGCATGAAACTTTCTCTGTATGTCAAAGGTTAAAATCTTCAGGGAAGGCCTGTCACTACATGTTAAACACTGATTGAACATGCAGATTCGTGTATCTGCACATGACTTAAGAGCATCAGTAAAGAGGTCTGGCTTGCAGTTGGTGTTCCAGTTGATCTTAAAGATGTTCAGGTCTAAACTAAGTACATGACAGTACGTTCCTCAAAGCATTTCTATATGCAGTATTGCCATGCAGGAACAGAAAAAGACCTTTTCTGCTTCAACAACACCGAACGCATGTCATTTTCTAGCATTGCATGCTACAGTATTAAGATTTGTCCTGACAGGAATAAGCAAATCAAGGGGGTGTGCATATATGTGGCTCAAATCTAATATTACACACCTTTCAAAGAGCGACTTACCATTGATGAAATATGAAAGTTAAAACATCACCGTGTTGAGCTGCATTTGGACATCCGTGTATGCTGGGAACGAACACTTGAGAAAAGGTTTCAGTAATCCCAAACACAAGGTAAAATAAACTTTGGTGTGGCTCAAGAACAATGAAGGTGAATGTCTTACAAAAGCCCAGCCAAAACCCTGATCTTAGTCTAACTGTGAATCCACATGCAGCACTATTTACGGATGTAGGATTTGTAATTCATTGAAATGAGAAAATGAAATAAAGGTCTCCATATCAACTTTTCAACTTTAATAAACATTAAAATGCATCCAGCAATCAATTCATCTGAAAGCTCTGCTTTTAGTGTAACTAATACTCTAAAAAAATGTATAGTTGTAAATACACTCCTAAAAATAAAGGTGCTTCACGATGCCATATAAAAAACTATTTTGTCTAAATGGTTCCATTAAGAACCTTTAACATCTGAAGAGCTTTCTGTTTCACAAAAGCTACTTTGTGGTGAAAGAAGGTTCTTCAGATCATAAAAAGGTAAGAAAGAGACGTTCTTTAAAGAACCTTTGACTGAATGGTTCTTTATTGAACCAAAAATGGTTCTTCTAATCTATGGCATTGGTGTGAAGAACCTTTTAAGCACCTTTATTTCTAAGAGTGTAAAAGAAAGATTACTGGAGTATGTTTTACAAGAAATTAGTATTTCAGTTTTCTTACTTCAAAATTTCATCTTTGATTCAATGTGTTACTTGACATTCTTTGTAATTATATCATTATTTCTAAGTAAAGATTACACCAAATGATTTTAAGTGTAGTAATTTCCCAAACTGAGTTTAACCTTAAAGGGATAGAAACAGTTTGTTTCCCCAAGCAATCCATCTCGTGAACACAAAACTATTATACAATTATTTATTCATCACACATACTTATTTTTTTCCATTTCAAATTTGCATATATCAGACCTGTACACACACATAATTGTCTGTATTGTATATTGTGTTTTTGCTATTTGTATATTGTTCTTTTATCATCTATATCCTGTCCTGTCATTCTGTTGCTTCTGTCACTATAACAAATTCATCGTATGTGTAAACATACCTGGCCAATAAAGCTCATTCTGATTCTGATAGTTCACCCAAAAATGAAGATTCTGCCATTAATTACATACCCTCATGCCGTTCCAAACCCGTGTCTTACACAACACGCATTAAGATATTTGTAAAGGAATCTGAGAGCTCTCAGACCCTGCATAGACAGCAAGGATATTACCACAATCAGCGCAGGTCTTACGGGTTTGGAATGAACTGAGGGTGAATAATTAATGATATCATTAAAATTTTTGTGTGAACTAACCCTTTAACCAAATACTACCAATACACGGATGACAGAAATGATGAATAACTATCATTATTATTTATGCTAATTTACAGATTTACTTAAATGTCTTTTAGTACAAAACTGTGTACACAAGCTTCTGAAAAAGATACCTCAAACACAAACTCCTTATTTAGAATCAGTCTGAACTTCAGCCAATATCAATGCTTTAAAAGGCACATGACATTAAGTTTAACTGTAAAGAAGATTTGGTGTTGACATCTGTAGTCATATAGGGTTAAAATAATGTACAGCCATGGAAAAGGTGTTTTGTAATAACAGTAAGAGAAAAGTCTACTAATTCGGGAGTAATGGGAGTGAACCTCTGTGTGTATTTAAACAGATAAAAATATAGACTTTTCCAGCCATTTTGGGCAGCTCATGCCCCAAAGCAGTAAAGCAGAAAGTATGGGCCCAGGTTGAATTAAAATCAACTGACTGGTCAAATGTTATTGCGAGGAGGAACAGCCTTCATCATAATGCAATTTGAGAATAAACGAGGGCATGTGAAATCACGAGTGTGACAAACAACCCAACAAGAGGAAAAGTTTGACCTTTCAATAAAATAGGATAATAAAAATGTCCAAAAAAAACTTTTGTTTACATAACTTAACATAATATTACACAACTTTAAAAAGATTGTTCATCATTTTGCGCCTCCTTTAGTCATTTTGAAACTGAGTTTCCCAAACGGTAATGTTTATGATGCACTTTTCTATACAGATAATGTAGAAACAATGGCTATGAAGCTCCAAAAAGACCAAAACAGTGGCATAACAAACCTGGCAAAGTCATAAGAAACATGAGAAACAATGGTGTGTGACGCCATGATGTATCAGGTTCATGTTTACATTCATGCATTTACGCACAGATTGCATCTCATGGTATTTAATTTATCGAACTGTTGTTCTGTTCAGCATTGTACTGGATTGTAAAGCAACATTTGTTGAGAACTCCTTCTTATTTGCAATTTCTGCTGGGCCACAAATGACAAGATTGTCTCTAAACCAACAGCATGAGTTTGCAGCAGGGCTCAAACACAGAGACACATCTCACCTTCAACCATTCACACAATTTATTTCATGAAGAACATTATCAACATGAATTACTGGGCCTGATGATCAACATAACACTAAACAGTAAATAAACACATTAGGGGCAGATTAAGTATTCCTGTTAGCTCATATGTTGGTGCACAGATGCTGTGGATCAGTCTAGGCCAGGGTCATCTACTGGAGAGAGCAACACAACATGACTGTGGTCTGAGCCCCACCGAACTCAAAGATGTTGAACCCAGTCCTCACAGGAAACTTGCATCACTTACCACAGAGCAGGAAGTGACGGTTCTACAAGCTGTTCAATAACCTTTCGACCTTATCACATTCCAAATGCATGCATAATGGTACTAATCATGAATTTACAGCTTATAAAATGATTGCTTTATATTTTACATATATTTAGGAGTAAAATGATTTTCAAAAAATATTTTTCTTCATCTGACCTTTGACCTTTTTTAGTGATCCGTTCTGACATACGGGTAAATAAATGACATTAGGCAAATTGTCTGAAACTTCACACACAATCAAATGCTTTTTCACCATCTGAAAAGAAGTGAAAAGGTCTTACTGTTTCAAAAAACATTACAAATCTTTATGAACTTTCAATGTTTTTCTTATGATGCTATAAATCTGTGAAAATGTCTAAAACCTGAAACAAATTCGGATGCAATTTCACTGCCTGAAAACCACGTCTCAAAAGCATCAAAACAACTTTAACATTGTGTTTATCTTGTAATTTCAAATCAATTATCGTAGCACAAGTGAAAGTTTTTCTGTGTACCCCTCACATAAGTAGATGTTGACTTGTGCAGTCATCATTGGAGCATCGCTGCCTGTCAGTATAGTAATGCCAGTAGACATTGGCATCTTTCCTGACCTCTGGTTGTTGTATGGATCACATATTTCAAACTGGCATACAATAATGTTCCACAACAGTCTATTCTTCATCACTGCCCTCAACCTCATTGCTTCTGTCTGGTCCTCAGCAACTTCTTGCTTTATTACTACAACCGGATTTTCTGATGCACTCATATCACTGTCCTAGATACTTTCTGAAATAAGTGCAGATTTGTCTCTCATCTTCCAAAAATCCTATGAAAATGAATCTAAAACACATGCATAAAGGCTATTATACAGCCTGCCAATGCTAGTCAATAGTGCCAGCTACAGCAAATATGCATCACATAATAGGACTTTGTCAGTTATGCATGACGCTTAGATTTGTTGTTATTGTTTTCATAAAGGTGCATTAAAAATTACAAAAAACTTCAGAAAACACATTTGGATGTACAATTATACTTTTTATAACTTAAATGTATATGTATTTTCTAGTCTAAATGAGCTCACTATGGAGCGTTGAGAGCTTGTGACCTAACATGTAATGTCTCCTTTACTACATAGTTACCAAAAATGTGAAGCACATGGTAAAAATGTAATTTTACCGGTTGAAGGGGATGTCATTTGACATCACTAAAATACAATTTTGTTGGTTGAACATTAATATTGCATTTTAAATGCAATTTTCTTCGCATCATTTATAAATGACGATATCCTAGAGATAATGTAAGTCTGTCAAACATGATTTGATACATTTATGATTGGCGACACTGAACAAACAAAACAAGGTTGGATGAACAGACAGACGAACTC